>JMSH01000071.1:0-129134 GCA_000712465.1 Huntiella moniliformis
CCATGAGATTCTCAGTGATTCCAATAATGCCAGAATCTAGGTGCATGGGATACGTGCCTTTCGGGGTACCCCATACATACGATAGACATGCGTATTTCCCTGTGTCAGACGGAAAGTTGTGCGTAGACATAGAGCATCGGAGTGGCTCTAAGCCTTTACCCGGCAGTAGCGTAACGATTCGGATTTGTGCTTCCGGCTGCAATAATGGTTGGTGATCGTAAGATAACGGCCCAAGTGGTCCACGTATTTTGAGGCTTGTACCAGGAGAACCGGCTCGAGTGATTCTCCGATGAGTGAACCGATATTCGATTTCTTGAGGGGTTTTGGATTCATCTTTTATCACTTTGGCGTCTACTATAGAAGCAAAGTCTTCATTATTCCCTATAAGTAGTTAGTATCTCTTGTTGTAACACAGGTTACTCACAAAGCAACAATTTGGTCATATTTGAAGTTTGACACTCTGTGATGTTAAAATATTCCTATTTGTACTTACAATATTCCTTGCATTCTTCTAGGGTCGTGAAGCCGATTGGTTTCTGGCCCGGTGGGAGATCCCAAGGGTATCGATAGAACACCATGCCGTTAATATAGCCACTTTCCAATTACATTAGATAATGACTATGGCTATATAAAAATGAAAAGGTTGGTGGGTATATCTCGTTGGACAACAGCGGATATTTAAATATGAGCTCCCATTTAACTTCAGATATCTGCATATGCCTGTTTATGCACGCTGACATATAAAGCGGGCGCAACCGCATGTATATACTTATTCCGGGCGGTTTGCGATCCGCCTAGTCAAAGTTAACCAGCTTTTTGCTCGGAGTATTTTGAAGTCATTTCATGTCCATGAAAATGCGTCTATTTGACCTGGACGTATTACACAGAATAGTATTTGTCTAAGTATCCATAGAAATGTGTTCTGCATTGCAAGTTGAGTAGTGGAATGTTCTATCACTGTATAACCATATATAAACCAATTGACACACATTAAAACAGTGTTAACGTCACCTAGTTTAAAAGTGTGTGATTCTCCTCCTTTTATATTATCCTTCAAGTTCCTTGCTATATTCTCACAGCCTTATCGATGGTGGTGCCATGTACCCACGCAAGGGGGATACATTACACATTCAATTGCTCCTTGATGTAGCAAGTGTCGCAATATGTGACTCTAAAGATGGCATTCCAAATGATGGAACTATCCATAAGCATCAATGTGCTGTGCCAGAGTATGTGGTACGGCGGCATATTCTTTTTCCCGGAGAGTTTAGTTACTCCGCGAACATTGTGATAAACCAATAACATTTGAACCGGTCGAAATACTAACCACACGCTACTTGTGCTGGTCTTACTCTTGTGCTAAAAGGTCATTTTTGCCTTTTTTGTTTACCCCACGTCTGAGGGTAGAACATGCAGGTCTGCCAGCCCATTGTTCGAGACTAACCAATTCGCACAAAGTGCTGAAATTGAGTTTATGGATGCATGTGTTGGGACTACAGCGATATATTGGCTAGGGGGTTGGTTTTATTCGTCCCCACAAGCATCGTATAGTATAACTTACAGCGTGGTACATGTCAAGTACTTCAGCTATTTTGCCTTGTAACAATAATTGCAAGCCTACTTTTATGTCTGCTAGAATATACCGAAGACTACCGGAGCTCACGTTATTATCACTATTAAAAGTATTTCTTGCACAAATATTCCATGGTGTTTCATAGGTACTAGCTCGGCCGAAGGCGCTTGCGAAACTGGGGAGTTGACGATAGTTGTAATAGCAAGTATGTTGGTTGATGAGAGTTGTATTGATTCCCGTGTCTGTGCTCATTTGTTCAGTATAGAATGAGTTATCTAAGCAGAAGCCGAAGAAGAGAGAAACCCTGGATGGAGTTCCACCATTACAATGACTGGGAACACATGAAGATATCAGTATTTGATATAGTCGGTTACTGTCTGTTTAGTTACCCAAGGAAGAAAAGAATCTGCATATCTGCATATGGTTACTCTTTTGCGCTGACATAGAGAGCGGGGTACATGACACTGACACATGCCAGCCATTTTGGGCCACATTCAATTGGAACTGACGAACTAGCTGATTTGAGTACCCCGGCGCTTGTTTGGAACGAATACAATGCAACAATGTAAATCTGCCAAATAAAACAATTGTGGAACAAAAACGTCATAATCTTAGCGTCTTTTAACTTTATTTTCAATGGCTGCCTACCTCAAAATCTGATATACTATGCTCCACACAAAAACAAACTTCTCTGTCTTCGGTAGTAATTCCACCTAACGCAAAATTACAGTGGTATAGACCGGGTCGGAGTAGGCTTTGCATACTTTGCGACTCGAGAATGCCTTTAGAACTGGGTTGAGAGCTCTTGGTCGTCTTGGCCTCCATAATTTTTGTTTCTCCATCGAGCTGTGTTTTGCAGACTCCCAAAAGCATCCAGGTTTATGTTTACGATAGTATCGCAGTCTACGTGATTTTAGCCGTGTTAAGCTCTGTAGTGCCAAAGGGCGAGAAGCTGCCGCTCGATAGCAAGATTGGGGGGTCACCTTCCCCCAATGATAAAAAACCCCAACACGTTGGGCATCAAAAACCTTAGGATACTCGCTATAAGGTTGGCCATAAGACTTCACTACAAGGCTAGTGATCCTTACGAGCCTGTCGTTCTGTCTTGTAGGATAACTGTGTAGACGGACAACGTACAATCCGGGAGCCCACTGGTATTCATGGCTAGCATCACAAAATACACGCTCGTTACTCCGTAGAGGTCGTATTCTTGTATGTAGAACTATAGCGTCGTCGTGAAAACGTTGTGCAAAGTTTATCGACATTCTCATCCATCTCATGACATATGGTTGTTTCTTTCGTGGAATTCTGGCGTGTGATACTAGACACTCCACACGCAATCTACGACTAGATAGAAGATCAGGCCACTCCACTTTTTGGTATAGATGTGCCCACGACCATGTTGGAAAATTGTAATCAGCCTCTAAAGGCGACTGTAGCGGGCCGGTAGATCTGGCAGGTCTCCAAGACAGGTTATGAGTGATGTTGCGTATTCCAATGCCATACAAATGCTCAACGCCGTTTGATTGTAAAAGGCCATCAATGGCTTGGGCCCGATCAGAAGATAGGGTCAAGGATCGCCCTACGTACACTTCAAGGATCTTATTGAGTGACTTGGCGATATCTAAGCAATAAGTGGAATTAGAATGAACCACTGCCGACTCGTCCGAGTGTTGGTACGTGGCAGTTGAGCAATTGATATGCCAGAAAACTGCATAGTCCGTCATATATAATCGATGAGAAGACGTGAGTTCTTCTTGTAGAGGGCATGCCCGGAACATTCAATCGGGCTTCAGTTTATAATTCCAAAATTCCCACGTGTTGATACTTCCGTTGTAGTATCTCGCATCCTTTATATCTGCAGATGACGTGAAGTTTTTGCTATAATCCGGAAGCCCAGAATGCGGCGCTTTGGACAGAGCACAAATTATAATCAACCAAGAGTTGGCGTAAATTTGGGTCATGGCATTGAACTGCTCAGTCCTTTCATGTAATTCGCTATGCAAAATGCAGTAGCGATCAATCAAAACGTATGGAATATATGTACACACAAAAGCAAGGAACCAGCACGGCTTCTACTACAAAGAACAATTTGAATAACTCAATGAATTATAGACCACATAGTAGGTGGCTACTTTACGATCAAGAAGCTACAGAAAACAAAAACAGGCATATACAAATACTTACTACTCAATAACCAATCTACTCTTCGATCTCTCCCTCTTCGCTGCCAGAGTGCATGGCGACATCATCGTCAGCCTTGCTCGCCGGCACAGCAGAAACCTCTTTGGTCTCCTTTGGAGCACTACCTGCATCACCCTCCTTTTCACCTTCGGCAACAGGGGTCCGTCCGCGTGGTGTGTGGTCTCTGACCGTACGTTGACGCTGTGAATGTTAGCAAGGTCCAATAAATGGAAGGAAAAAAGAAACTTACCTTGGGATCCCTCTTGTCTTCCTCCTCTTCACCTCGCCTACGGCGGGGTGGTCTCTCGTCATCGTAGTTAAGCTCATCAAACGAGCCCGCACGACTACGGCGTCTATAGTCATCTCTGGGGTGACGTTCCCGCTCGTCATAATAGTCATCCCGTCTTAGGCGATGTCTATACTCATCGGAGTCACGTTCACGTTCACGTTCACGATCTCTTGAGCGCAACCGCTCACGCTCTTTATCACGGGGGCGGGGTCCATCACGTTCCCGTTCTCTTTCACGGGAACGGGTGCGTGTGTCCCGCTCTCTTTCCCGTTCACGGCCACCCAGGGGTCCATCCAGGAGGGATTCCGCATTACGCCGGGAGTTATTCCTCTCCCGATCGGCAATGGCCTTACGGCGATCAGCCTCGTAAGGATCCAACTCGCCATTGGCTGTCGGTGAGCGACTACGGCGACGTCCACCGCCACTACGATGTGAACGATCACCGCGGGAACGATCCCTCTCGCGATAAAAGTCGCGGTCGCTGCTAGCACGATCGCCACGGCGCTTGTTCATGCGATCTCTTTCACGGTCTTCCTCTTCGCGGTCTTTCAGACGACGCTGAACCTTGTCAAAGATAGTACGGCGAGTCTCGTCAGAATACAGGAACTGGAATTCGTCACTGCGGGAGATGCGGGACTTAACCTTTTCGTAAGTGTCTGAGGGTTGAAGAGGCGGGTCAAGGCGCTTGAGATAGGCCTTGAAGTTTTCGGCGGCCTTGCGCTGCAGACGTTCAGGGTAGCGCTCGTCGTCGCTTTTCTTAATTTTCTTTTCCTGGAGCTATTACAGAACAAAACGGTTAGAAATATTGAAGATGACTGTTGTAAAAGAATATATGACTTACCCGCTCAAAGAGCAAGACGAGGATGTCATTGTCAGTGTCAGCAACATGGCGGTTATCTTTGATGGCTTGGCTAAACTCATCAAATGTTGTCTTGGACGTCACCTCGAAACGCTTATCATCCAAAATATCGAGGATGGTATTGCGTAGGTCACGAAGACCCTTCTCTTCCTCCTCAAGAACATCCCAAAAGAGCTGCTGGGCCGAGGACCCTGACTGACCGGCCATGGCAATGTAACGTTCATCGGCCTCGATTAGTGGGAAAATAGTCGACCATTTAGTAGAGGCCGTGATCTTACCATCACGGCGAAGTTCGGAAAGAAGCTGCTTGAAGGCATCCCGGTTCTTACGCTCAGCCCGGTACTTCTTAGACTTCAAGTGCTGCTTGTTTTCATTGAACGCACGCTCAAGAGCCTTGACGTGGTTCTGGAAGGCCGTAAGAACATCAAACTGGCTAAGAGTCTGATACTTGGCGTCCGTCTGGAAAGAGGGAGTGGCGTTAATTTGTGACTGGGCGTCAGCCCAGCGGGTGTAGGGCTCCAAGTCAAGATCGGACAGCAAGTTAATAAGGCCATCCATGGCGGCCTTGCGCTGATTTACCTGGTCTTCAACATAAGCCTTCTTGAGGCCGATAACATACTCAATAAAGAGCTGGCGTCTCTCGTCTTCGTTATCGGTAGACCGGAAGATCGTCTCCTTCTCGATCATAGCACGAGCAGCCTTCCAGCGAGTGTAATGCTTAATCTCGTCATGAGACTTGAGCATCGTCTGGAAGTCGGCTCGGAGCTTCGCAATACGCTCTTTCGCGCGCTCACGGTCCTGCTCCAATGCCTCCTGGCAGTACTTCTCAAAAGCCGTCTTACGATCACGAGGATCGCGGATAGCCCGGAAGTTAGGATCCTTGGCGATCACACGGACAGCTTGCTCGTATGTCCATTCGGGCTGCACCTTAGACCGCTTAAGCAGCTGGACAAAGGCTGCTTCGGCCTCCTGTGGAGTAGCAAACTCGGGGTCTGGCATTGATGGCTGGAAGACGGGTGGCATATCCATTGCGGGTGGCATGTTGCGATCTCCCGGGCGGTAAGAGTCGGGGCGGTTATCTCTGTCCCGACGGTCGCGGGGATCGCGGTCACGGTGGTCGCGGTCACGATCGCGGTGGTCTCTGTCACGGTAGTCGTTTCTGTCGGAACGATCACGGTCGCGGAACTCTCTGTTGTTGCCGTCATGGGCGGGGCCGTTGGCGAAGCTGTTCCGGCTGGGAAGTGGGTGTCTATTATATGCAAAGGGCAAAGGTTAGTGCAGCTCATCTATTGACATCGCCGTAGTATCTTACACTGGAGCATCAGTAGCATTGAGAGCCTTCTTGTAAACTTCAGGCATCTCCCAAGAACTTTGCTTGGACTCGGTGTTGTACCAGTACTTGCGGCCGCCATCCGCAGTGTACTCCTTCCAAGGCTGGTTCGCCAAAGCCCTCTATACAATCGCCGTTAGTATGGTTCATCAGAGTCGGCAGCATTGAACTTACCTCGGCCGGAGTCATCATGGCCTCAGGCTTCTCCCATTGAGTCGCTCCGGTGGCTGCATTGTGGTAATAGGTGCGACCCTCCGGGCTGGTGTGAGCCTTCCAAATTGGAGGCCCGGCGTTCATGGTGACTGCAATGCTGATAAATTTCTAGGCAGCCTTGAAAATAGAAACAAATATGACGATTGCCAATGATGTCTCAAGGCAGAAATGCGCGGCTTTTGATGGACAAAGTGAACGAAAAAAAAAAGTTTGGCGCGTTGGTGATTATTTCGGCACACACAGACATTTAACCCTATATGTTTGCGTATAACCCTGTTTATTGACAGGGGTCATGTTGTTGATCTATAATTTGGCTACTTATTCAGGTATTCACCCCAATTTGGAGTGTACGGACGTATCCACACGTTATAAGAAAGTGTGTGAAAGTCAGATCAGATAGTAGTCATCGCGAAAGAAGGGGGTATACGAATCATATATATTAACTAGAATGGACAACGACGATATACACATACGATGACATAACGGGAAAATCCCTTTAGAACTTGGCAGCAAGAATGTTCTCGAGCGCATCGCGCACCTCGAAGTCCTCAACAACGGCACCAAAGCTATACAACAACGGTTAGCGCTCAAACAGACAAACAAATTACAAATTAGAGAAACAAACCCATAGCAGTGGGCACGTTGGCCGAGCTCCTCGCGCAGATAGAGGATGTCCTCGTAGGTGAGCTCATGGAAACGCTCGTGCATGCTAATAAGCTTCCAGGCCTGGACGGGGGTGATTTCACCCTGAAGGTCGAAGGT
This sequence comes from Huntiella moniliformis, assembly GCA_000712465.1. Classification (NCBI taxonomy): domain Eukaryota; kingdom Fungi; phylum Ascomycota; class Sordariomycetes; order Microascales; family Ceratocystidaceae; genus Huntiella; species Huntiella moniliformis. The sequence continues at coordinate 7,211 of JMSH01000071.1, forward strand.
CTCCGAGATCTGGAGAAGCTTAGCCAGGCCAGACTTCTCAGTCTGCCACGAGTGCATCGGCTTATGTCCATCAAACAGAGGCTCCGGTGGGTTACTGGGAACAGCATCGTGGGCCCAGTTAACGTGCTCTGGAATTTCAGAGTGGCCGTGGGGAGGGCATGAAATCATGAGACTGTGACCACAGGGAAGTGGCACAGGCGAGTCGAGAGAACGGTCGACGAGGAAAGGCATGTGTTCCATGCAAGGACGTTCCAGGCTACGGTCGTGTTAGTAAGCTGGGTAGTGGGGAGGAGAGAGACGAGGACAGAGGTTGAAGTGGGGAGCATGAGTTTGACCAACAAAGACAGAAAGGACAAATGTGAGCTGGAAACAAAAGATACGTATTGATAAAGAAGGTATCTTGAGAGCAAACAAAGACAAGACAAGAAACGGGTAGAGGAGGGGGAATAAGAGCAAACATATCGGAGGACCAACACACATTGTCATCATCATTATCGTCGTCGTCGGATTCATCACTCAGGATCCCCACTTAGTGTCTCTCCTCATCCTGTGGCGGCGGGGAAAGGTAAGCCCGGGAACGATCCGGGTTATCATACGTAAGAACAAAGTCTACAGCCACCTGGTCGTGGTCATAGTGCTGCTTAGCTGATGGCGAGACATGGACGCCGTCCGGTCCAACCCCCGAGTAATCGACATAGCCTCCCGGTGGAACCGAGGAAGAAGCGCCACTAATGGACCCGTGTGACTGAAAACCGCCCGAAGCTGAGGTGGTATCAGAGCCCATCTGCGAGTCGCTGCGTGGCAAGTTCTGGAGAGCCATGAGGATGTGCTGGGGTAGTGGAAGACCGGAACGGCTAACGAAGTCACTAAGTTGCCGGGTGATTTCAGTGATGCGCTTGTTTTCGTCAATTGTCTCGAGGAGGGAGTTACGCAGGGTGACGACCTGGGATTCAAGGTCCTTGACATAAGCTTCTTTGCGCTCACGGTGGGTTCTACAGAAAGGGTTAGCCGACTCGGAGGACCGAGGTGGAATGTTGTGGATGGTTGGGTCCTACGCACCGTTGGGCTTGGCGGTTTAGCGCCTGACGGCGATTGAGCGCCGGCTTAGCGTCGGGCTTAGGTCCGCGACGCTTAGGTACTTGACCATCTAAAAACAAGGGCACATCGTGTTAGTAATGTATGTACTCAACTGTCATGATCGATTGTCGTCCAAAGTGGACCGGCGCACAACCAAAGGCGGTAGGTGCCCCAAGCGACAAACCAGGCAGGCCCCGCCTGTCGTCCCTTCTTCGACCCCTAGATCGAAAAAAAAGCAGGAACCATAAAACTACAAACTGTGGTTGCCGCAAATCCATCGAGCAACGTCACTCACCCTTTGTGCGCTTGTCTTTGATATTAACAGTTGAGAGCGCCTTGCTAACTAGATCAAAGCCGCCCGGATGCATATCCGGGGGCGGTTGCTGGTTGTAACCGTCCATTTGTGTGGAAGGATATGGGCGAAAGTGGGGAAATGTACAAGAGGTCGAATCCAGGGAGAAAGTTTGAAAAAATGAAGGGTCGCCAAGTTGCTTGTAAATGGGCAAGAGCGAAAGAAATAGAAGGAAGAAAAGAAGAAGAAAAAAAGGGAAAGTGGGAATAAAGGGCAATTTCCCTAGATGGTGTTTAAAAAAGAAAAAAGTGTACAAGGACCGCCGCTCGCTTGCGGAAGGTGCAGCTGTGATGGGAGGTTTTTTTTTGAAAAGGGATAGGGCCAAGTTAGAAAAAGCAAGTATGAAGATCGTTGCCCGACTGAGGCTGGTTTACAAGCTGGTATGTGATGGAGCAAGACAAGGAAGAGGGGAAGAAACCAGAAGCCCGTTCTTCGGGTTTGGTGGGCTTTTGAAGTCCTGGGTCTGGTGACGAAGAGAAGAATACAAGTCGATAAACGGGCAGGAAATAGGTGGCAGGAACAAAACCGGCGGCTGCAGATTGTGGAGCGGTTGGCGGCAGCAACAAGCAGTAACGGGCGATGATGATGGTGGTTGGGATTTTGTGTGTGTGAGAGTGTGTGAGTGTAATGAAGGCGGGGCAAGAAGAACAAGACTCGAGAACAAGGTAAATCCCCGCTATTCATATACATGTGCTCCAAGACAAGCTAATGACGGCGCGATAGTAGATTCGACGAAGAAAAGAAGCTCGCCACGGCTGTTAGTTGGTTGTGGAATCCTTCCGGAGTCAGCCCCGGGTTGAAACACAAATACTTGTCAAGTCGGTTTTCCTTCCGTGCATGGAACGCGGACATGATTTGAGATGGTGGGGTTCGCTAGTTGTGAATATGACAGGACAATCGGTGGCTAGTGGGGGGGCTGAGCGGGGTCGTGACTTTTTGGAAATGTTCCTTTCCCGAAGGCTGCCCTCCTGTTCCCTTCCTGTCAGGTCGGATCAATAGAGCGAGTCAGAGAACTGACGAGTGATTCTTTGCAAATCAAAGATTTGTCTTCCCGGCGGCTCCTAAAGCAGTCACGATATCCGAACAAAGACAGGCCCCATCTGCTACCGACCCTGGTCCCCAGCTGAACTGGTAAGGTCCGGGCCCTCCTTGTTCCTCATCCTTCTAGTTACAGTATACTAATCACGAACAGACATGACCTGCACAGCATACGACATGTGAAGCCCATAGGAAGCCATAGGAAGCAAGCGAGCAAACGTGCAGTGCAGAAGCCACGCTACACGCTGCGCTTGAGACCACGATCGGGTTTGAAATGTCGCCCGGTCTGAGTCCGGTCTGGATCCGGCTATAGACATAAGGGTTTGTTGGTACCGTGGTACCTTGTTTTTTTACAAAACTTTGTTGGGAATGTTGTTCAGCTGACAATTTATGGTTACTTCTTGGTTCGTTGAGTTTGGTTCAAGTGGCAACTTTTCTCGATTCCACATGGTTACTTTGTACTCTATCCTGTCTGTCGGTGTTCAAAGAACCCATCCGGGATTATCCCCAACATATAGCGGTAGGGTTTCTGATAACCCTGACAGTCCACATGATGTGCATGATATTCCTGTTGTGTACTTTTAGGTACATGTGTACATACATCCATAGTCAAAGAGATTAGATTCTGTTCAGTAGTAAGCTCACCATGCGTAGTGGAGTTGATGCAGGATCTAGGTACTCAATACTCCTTATCGAAAATGCAGGAGTACAGCTGTTCGCGTGTTCGCGCATTTGCGAGTGTGATCTGACTTGGCATTCCGTGTTGAGTTCTGTTTTAGATCAAGATGCGTTACTACCGGGAAAGTATTTGATATTTGAAGACAAATCAAAGCTGTATAAGAGCGGGGCATAAGAACCAAGTGTAATGAGTCAACAAGTTTGAACATCATCCCCATCGTATCTTTGTTTTACTCTACTATTCAAACTTCCAAGATGCCTCCGAAAAGCCCACCTACGCCACAGCTTCCTAGTACCTTCACCTTTACCCCCACGCACTATGAAGCTCTTCGTACTCTCTTATCTACGATTTACCCGCGTATCACTGTGGCCTCTGAACTTTCCATACCTCCTCCTTCAAGCCACCTGGAAATCACCCCTGACACATTGAGTATTTGGTACCAGAATGCCGTCAAAGCCCGTGTCAATCCTCCATCCGAAGCCCAGTTTGCCGCTTTCCTAGATCATGATATCTCCAAAGACAACGCTATCCTTTCTTGTGTTGTCGCCGCTATTGCCACATTACCTCCTGATGACCTGGCTGGTATAAAGAAGGTGTTGGGGCTACTTGCGTAAGTTGCCTGTTAAACTTGGAGTAGTTCGTTTATAGTGTAACCATGAAAGAACGTTGACTGACCCTGTTCATCCATGGTAGATCGCGGGCGGGAACACTGCTATTATGCGGTATGGTGACACCGTTTACGAAGGCAACATTAACAGCTCGACAGAAAGTGATGAAAGGATGGCAAACCTCTTGGATCGGCGCCAAGAGGCTGTTCCTTAAGTCAATCAACCTGCTAGCTACCGTGGCGATTTCTGAAATTAGTAAGGAATACCATGATTTTATAGGGTACAGTGATTTTGATGCAGACTGGACACCGGCTACTGGCTACCCTTATGTATTCGAAACACCGCCCGTTAACGAGGAAGAAGTCCTTCACTACGGCGTTGTTATCGTGGGAAGTGGACCAGGAGCTGGTGCTGCTGCAGCGGCACTTTCTGAGAAAACCTCTGTGTTGGTCTTGGAAAAATCTCGGTATTGGTCACCTGATCACTTCCCCATGACAGCACCTAATAGTGACTATCACCTATTTGAAAACCACGGTTCCCTTACCTCTGTTGATGGTTCTGTACTCATGCTTGCCGGATCTAACTTTGGCGGTGGTGGTACAATCAACTGGGGTGTCTCTCTCCGTACTCCAGATTTCATCAGACGCATGTGGGCTGAAGAGGATAATCTACCTCTCTTTGCACCCGATGCGGCTGGCAAGACCTCTTACGATGGCCTTATGGACGAAGTGTTTTCTAACATCGGTGCCACCACTTCATATGATATCGGCGCTCGAGACAATCTTCTCTTATCTGCCGCAACCGCAGAGAACGTCGCCGCTAGTAAGCTTACGTTGAACGTGGGAGCTGACAGTGGCCACTGGTGCGGCCGGTGTCACCTGGGATGTTCCAAGAATCTTAAGAGAGGTCCTACTGTAGCTTGGTTTCCCAAGGCAGCAGATAATGGTGCCAAGTTCATGACGGGGTTTGAAGTTGAAAAGGTTGTTTTTGAGACTGTTGGTGGGAAGAAGACGGCTACTGGAGTTGCTGGTGTGCATACAGCAGATGATGGCTCAAAGAGGACAGTGAGGATTAAAGCCGATCGAGTGATTATCTCCGCTGGTAGTTTATGGAGTCCTGTGATTCTACTTAAGAGTGGTCTTAAGGTAAGTCAATCATGACGTTAGTATCGTTCAAACTAACTCTGTCTTAGAATCCTAACATCGGGTCAAATCTCCACCTTCATCCTTGTACTCTCTTGCTTGCTCGCTACAATCAAGATATCATCCCATGGGAAGGCTAGTACAATATAATCCTACAGTCTAGTCGCACAAATAACTAACACCTCACAGGTCCTATCATGAGCGTCATAGTCACTGAATGGCAAGATCGTGACGGGAAAGGACATGGTGCGAGATTAGAGACTTGCAATTCAATCGTAGGTTACTTATATTCCATCTCACTCACATAGTTAGCTAACCATATCGTCTTGACTAGCCCTTCATCGCAAACCTAGTCACTCAGTACACTGGTCATCCCGAGCAAAAAGCCAAACTAACCCATCTCCCGACGCTTTCCCCAATCGTCTCATTTGCCAGGGACGTTAAAACCGGCTCTGTCAAGATCAACCCCAAGAATGGTAGGCCTGCAGTCGACTACACCGTTGATTCGTTTTCAGCTGGGTACATCATAGATGCCTTGGTTGAATCAGCGCGGATGCTTCTTTCCAATGGGGCAATTGAGATGCGTGTGGCATTGGTCGGAGTACCGGACTTTATCAAGGGGGAAGGTGACTGGGAAGACAGATTTAATAAGTGGGTCAAGACTCTACGGAAGGTATATGCGTCGATGGGGGACTCGGGGATTCAATGGGTTTCAGCGCATCAGATGGGGACATGTCGTATGTCTAATGTTGAGGGTAAAGGCGTTGTGAACGGAGAAGGAAAGGTCTATGGCGTAGAGAATCTGTATGTCGCAGATGCAAGTGTGTTTCCAAGTTCGAGTGGGGTTAATCCTATGGTATCTGTTATGTCAATTTCGTTGCATATATCACGGGGTATTGCAGCTACTTTGTAAAGGAGTACATGGAAAACAAATCAAATACGAGAGAACAAATTATATTTACTCCCGATACAGTCAAGGGAATGTCCAGCAATCATAGGAACCAGCCAATTAAATATACAAGAGACAAAAGAAATCCAGGGTGTAATCACCAAACCCACTAGGGGCAGTATCAAAAATCCAGCTTTGCTACATCGGAACCAGTCCGTCAGTAAACACCCGTCCATCTCTAATAATCTCCTTAAAACCCGGCAATGCCATGTCCACGTCTTTGCGTAGAAATCATGACGTTTTGCCGTCTCATCTCGGGATACCAGTATGGCCAACTTAGGCTAACCATCTAGGGCTGCAAGACTAGGGCTCATACACTGGTTCCCACCAGACAGAGACAGTCGGTCTCATCAGACCAAATGCGTCGGTTCATCCAGCCCAACTAAAAGGAAACCTGTCCATAGTCGAGGGGTATGTTGTGACGCGGCGCTGCGTTTGTAGCAATGGCCACGACATCAAGTCGTAGAATTGAGAAAGCTTCCACCAGGGAAGATGCAAAGGGAGCGTCGATTGGTATGGTCGTGACGGTCATGACGGTCATTAGGGGTCGTGAGATAAGCTTGTGGTTGTTGGAGAAAGAAAGAAAGAAAAGCAAAATAGAACAAAACAAAAAGAAAAATCAAATGTCCAGGACCAGTCCTGTGATATCGACGTGGTAGGGCCTCGTCGACAGATGATGGTGCATTGCTGCAAACCCTCTTATCCGTGATACAAAGGAAAATATAACAAAATAAAACAAAAAAACGAAAACAAAGCGACAAAAAAGATGTACCGTATGCCTGCACTGCAAACCCAGAGCCTTTCACTGCGCATGCGCAGACCGGCTAGAGGACCGTCTCTGAGTCGCCATCTCACCCAATTCGGGACTGCCATCAACATGTTCCGCAGTCGCAGCATAATAAAACCCGTGGTTTTCCATTGCAGGCGCTGGTTGCTACATTGTTGGCATCTCGTGGAACCGCTGGTCCCAGCCACCTGCACCGGCACCCCAGGCATTGCTGCTCCAGGCGTTGTTAGTGCCGGAGGCGGCGAAGTCGAGGCCGCACGGGGCACCCATGAGGGACATGTCGAGCGGAGCGGAAACGAGAGGGGCGGAAGGGTAGAGAAGCTCAGAAGACGGAGCTGTAGTGTATGGGAGATATGGGGCCATGATATCCATTTCCATGTGGTTAGACACCATGGTTGGTGGCGAATCGGCAAGTGGCTGGTGCGAGATGGAGTTGAAGTCCATTTCAGCCATGGTGATCGGGGCCCATAGTGGAGAAGGCGAAGAGGTAGGGGCTTGAGTAGCAGTGGCAGAAGCAGTGTAGTACGAAGTGTTGGTTATGGTAGCAGAAGACAAAGCTGGCAAGACCGGAGTAGAAGCGCAAGACGAAGAAGCGGCGGGAACCATGTCGTATTGGTTCGCCGGCATCGGAGGCACTGACGGAGCGACGTTGGATCCAAGAACTCTCCAGGGCTCGACGGCAGCCAGGTTGTTTGACTGGGCGGGCTGAGACCAGTGAGTGTTCATGTGTCTTTCGTTGGGCGCCATCATTGTGTGTCTGCGCATCATCATTAAGTCGTTCACACGGGGAGCTGGTGGAGGAGGAGGAAGAAGAGGCTTCATCATAGCTAACAAAGCCGTCTTGACCTGGTCGGCACCACCACACAAAAGCTCACCGGCACCTTCTTCTTCAAGACCTTCGAGGGCACGAACTGGAGTGCGGAAGACATACTTGTTGACAGCTTGGACGTAGTCTTCGTGGAGCTTCTTGAGCTGTGACTCCTTTTCGGGCCAGGTAGCTGAGTTGGCTTTAGCGTCCACACAGTAAATCTCTTTGTGATGGCGCACAAGCTTCTTGATAGAGTCAACTGTAAGCTTGAAAGCAACCTCATTGCGAAGAACCATGTCGACATGAACAATATAAGCCTCAACATGAACCATCTCGAAGTTGGTGTGGGCATTCGGCCATCCGTCCTTGTCGTATTGGAGCTGGGCTTCGGGAAGCTTGGTGAGAATAAGCGAGCATAGAGTCCAAATGGCGTTGGGAGAAGAGAGAGTCTCAGTCAGACAGCGCTGGTGCTGGGCGACACTGTTGAGTGGGCGCTTGACTCGGTTGATGCGCTTGAGAGTCTGAGTAAGCCATGGTTCAACCTTTGAGCTGAGGACGACGTTGACGGAAGAAGCGCGAGGAGCAAAGGCGGCGGCGGACGCTGGAAGTAGTTGTACGGGTGGCATTTTGAATCGGTATGGAGAGAACAGATGAGGTGGTAGCTTCCAATATCGAGGGACGGAGGTTTGATATATAAAGAATAAAAGAAACAAATAACACAATAACGAAATAAAAAACAATAAAAAATATCCAATAGAAATCCGACGACTCAGAGCACCGAAACAAAGAAAAAGAAAGACGAGAGGAAAATCCCGTGAAGAAGAAGAAAAAAAAGAAAGGAAAAAGAAGGAAAAAAAAAAGAAAGAAAAGAAGGAAGAATTTCACAAGATAGTAAAGTCAGTCAGTCCTCTCCCCAAATGCAGATATTACCGGAAGGAGCGGGGTGGGGGGCGTAGATTGCAACGGAGCCGGGGAGGGGTAGGGAAAGTGCTTGGGTGAGTGACTGTACTCTGACTTGTTGGAATACATACAATGTGGTATTGAGAAAGAGCGGTCCTTTCCTTTACATATGTAGGCAGATATCAAGTGAGGCAGCTGTGAAGGAATCTTGAGGGGCTTCAGTGAGGTGCAGTGGGGCGGGGCGGAGTGTGCAAAGACCTGCATAAGCTGGAGACCACATGTATAGAGGGATTTCGTGATCTGGTAGCCGTCGTTGCCATTGTTTGTTTCTTGAGCCTTTTTTTCGGCGGCCGGCTACCGAATCACCGCTCATGTCCAAGCGCCTGCCATTCTCGGCACGCTATCTTCACGATGGCATGCTTTTTTCAATGTTTCTACATTCTTCATCTCATTGTTTCCGGCCTTTTTTTGCCTAGGATTTTTTTTCTTCTGCTTTTTGTCTGGTCTTAGACGAGAGGTAACCTGGGTATGCACTGTAATATGCAATGTTGTGCGGGGCTGTGCCTGCATTCAGCAAAAACCTGCAGCAGAAGCCAACAAAAACCTACATACAGTATCACCTGCAGCCTTTAGCATCTGGGTAGTTGCCGAGAAGCCCCCAAGATCCTGGAAAAACCCACTGCGCTCTTATAAGAAACTACCGCCTTCCCTGTTCCTCTGTCCATCCTCCGCCCCCCGGTCACCGTCATTTTTACCCAATGCGGAAGCACAAGGCAGATTCGTCATAATTAACCCTCTTTTTATAGAGACTGAATCTTTTTTTAACCCTGGCCCGATGTCAAGGCGTACAAGTGGACGACGACGTACAGCGTGCAAAGAGAACCTCGCCCGAGGTAAACGATTTGACGATGCAATATTTGGGATGATGTCAGAGGCCCCCAAGGAGCATGCATAAAACGAGACAAAGAAAGGCCACCTGGCATTTCATTGTCGTCATTGTCATTGAGCTTAGTGTCTGGGTCTAGTGTTTAGACTCTTGCACTATCGTAGACCTCCGCCTCTATTGTCTTCCCTCTTTGGGGCCTCAGGAAAACGCCGGTTCCTCGGGGTATATCTTGGCCACCAATCCATCTATATTGACTCCTAGACCCCGCATGCCAATATCGATAAAGCTCTGTTCATATAATAACACGGCGGATCTGCGGGGATATGAAATCCTGGCTTTGTCTCGTCCACTAATCATTCGGGCCCGGACACCACCCCATCGACAAGCCTAGAACATCCCAAGCAAAGCGGGGAAACCCAGAATTCGTAATCCGGTAGTCATGCATTGATTCCTATCCTGAAGCTGTCCGCCGATCCCCTGAGATACATGCGTTAAAGTGACACGATACAATGGTTCCTTTGCAAAGTGCAATTTCCCATCCATATATTCTAAAACCGAGTTCGTCCTGTCATTTAGCGAGATTCGCTGCCGTCTTTCTGGTATTGTTCCTGGCCGTGAGATGCAGTGTTACGCCTGGCTATTGAGAGGCAAATCTCCGTGCGTGGCAGTCACACTTAGAGTCAGCTCGGTCTCGGCGGGTGGATGAATTGGGGAATGGGCTGGATGTCGGTACGGATGATATATGACAGATGGACAGATGGACACAAAATGAGAAGACTGTCAGACAATGTGTTAAGGTCCAGGGGGGTTGTATATCTCGGCGTGGGCGAAGTGTAACCAACTAGCTATTTTGGACCTTTTGTTGCATGGGAATCCGAGCTTGCCTTTGTTCCTCTCTGTGTCAACCTATTCCTTTGTGTGAATATTGTTTTTCACCCGCTGCTAATCATTCACAGGATTGTCAATCTCTGGCATATCGGCGTTTCAAGTCCTTTTCAGACAATCCGCTGCCGCCATCCTCCCGTTGATCTTGACATCTCTTTAGTGGTCTTGTAGCTATCTTTTGACTGGTGCCTCGGGCTTTCGGCACTCCTGCTAGTCTTCCTCCGACCAAAGAATTGTGCTGGTTGGCCAGAAATATGCCGGACAAGGTGTGATTTCTGCAAGCGAGAAGGAGGGGCTCGTTACAGTCAATACCACGCTGAACATCCTAACCACTTGATTACTTTGTATATAGAAGCCCTTATTACAGTTACCATTTAGTTACATCCTGCAATATCCACCACATGCAGTCCATAACACACCTCAAGTCTCGTGATCTTCCTTCCTTCCTGTTTCTCCCAACATCCCTTTCTCTCATGAAACTTGGCTGGCCCCCAATAGCTCACAGAATCAGCTCGAAGCGCCCGCCGCTTGTTATCCGCCTGGCTCCTTGCTAAACCTCGTCTTTTCTCGTCTATTAAATCCAAATCCATTAAATCCCATGCGCTGTTTCCTCGGCCAATCAGCATTCGTGAACGCGCTTTTATGTGGAAGCACGTCCGGTGGACAGGATTTTGTCAAGGGGGCCGATCCCACGGTTGTCCGGATTTGTTGGGATGATTGATGGGTTAGGGGAGTTATGGGTGGGGGTTGGTTTGGAGCTTCTTGTTTATTAAGACTCCTATTAACTTGTATTAACTTGAGATGCATGTCTCCAAAGACCATGATGTGATATCACACCATCTGCCGTCCGGACTCGATAGGCCTCTTGTTTACCATGTGTGTTTGGGCAAAACGTATTTTCCTTCTGCCTGGAAATAGGGTCGCATGACTGTAACCTCAAAGCCTTCTGTTTTCGTCTCAGCCGACCTCGTCAAAGAGGGCCGACTTCCGAGTGGTATTTGACCGCCAACCAAAAATCTGTGACACCTCCAAAATGTGGCGACACCTGTGGCACTGTCATTTTGGTTTGTGGCGTTCTTAACCCGAAAACTCTTGCGCCGCAGATATCCATTGTAGTCACGTGCAAGGCAGATTTACAGTGATGATTTTGCCACCGCAAGAGCAGGTTGACAATTTTTGCTTCAAGGTTTCACGAGCTACTGCACGTCTATCATCCGGCGCCTCTAGCTGATCCACTCACCCATCATGATCGGCCGACTCCCTCGTTAGGCATCGACCACTGGACCGACCATGACGACCTTGGCGTTTTACCCACTAACGACGTCATCAACATCATCGACGTCATTGGCGGCTCTAGCCATTTTCACTCTTCATGTGCCCATGCATCCCTCGCAGAAGTACTTCCGCTCACTATAAGCGCGAAAAAAAAAACAGCGGAAAACTACGTCATACCGCTCGAGCCCTGGCTCGAGTTGGCAGGCCTCTCGCGCTGAAGAATATTTCACCGCTAGACTAGGGCGGCGGAGGAGGCCTGAGCATTGTTGGTCATACTTTTTTTCATTCATCACTTTGATGGAGGCTTGCACAGTCCATCCCTTGAACTATGTGACGTTGTTACGTTGTAGTACACGTGACGCAAAATGTTGTGAAATTGTAACATTATACGAACTTTACTCAAGGAATTGAAAGTCTAGCAACTTTTTAAACGATGACATCACCTGATGTTCAGGGGTTGCTAGTCATGGTCCAAGTTTAACAAGATAGGGTTTTGTACCCTACCGTTATGATCTTCTGCACACCGTTAGTTGTGATTGACATGTGATGAATATGTAGTAATCAATCAATTGCTTAGTTTATATCCTGCTGAACTCGATTGCATTATGTATAATAAATTATGAGTTCACTTTAACTGTGTGACGGGAAAAGCTTGTCGTGAGCACGGTATCCCCATGTAAGAAATCACTTAGCAGTTAAAGCAGGAGAGTAGTAGCAAACGGTTTTGAAGATAGTCTTAGAGTTGTGTTTTAACACAAGTCAAAAGTTGAGATGATTACTTTGAAGAGAAGTGTATCAAATTTAGATACTGGGCTATAGATTAGGATGAGTTCAAACAGAAGCTCGGAGACCGGCACACTGCAGGACTAACAAGTCAACTCAACGTCGAACATCCAGACGTTGATGACGATAACCTAGCTTCCAGAACATAAGGCAGATGGTTGAGTCTGGTACTGTCTTCTCAACTGGCTCCTCGGTTTGTTTCTAGCGATACAGACTTACAAACGGAACACCTACCCAAGAAGTGCGTACCGTGGCTGTAAAACACATCCACAATGATATCTTCCAGTTTGGTGATGAAGGATTGTCCTCCTTAGTCAAGGGAAAACAAGCCTGGATCAGTTAACTCATCCTGCTAGTACATAGTATTCGAGACGCACCGCATAAGTGAGCCCTCGTTGTGAGTCCACCTCGGGAATTCTTCCCCTGAAACTACAGCTCGGTAATGTCCAGGCAACTCAATGAAACCCAAATCCTCATCTAACTTAGCTATGCTCATCATCTACCCAAACTAGATATACAGCCTTACACCACACGAAAACGAGCAACGCCGATGCTTCAAATCATTGGCCCGAAGTGGATGTTATTCACACAAATGTATATCATGCAGCAATGCACCGGGCCATTCTCTCATCGGAGATATGATAAACTATCATGCTCCGGCGACCCTCTCCAAAAACACTGGTAGAGAAAGGTATTGCAGCTAGCTGCAGCCAGAGCCTAAGCTCATAAATATTGTGTGTGTGTGTGTGTGTGTACCCCCGGGTCGGCATAACTTGTTTGTTCGGCACTGGATATTGTTACACAAACTGTCCCGTCTCCGTCTTTAATATCACAGCCATAGTAGTTTCCGTTCATAGAGTGCCGATACATGTATATACCGAAGAGTCACAAATCTCCCTTGAGGACGACAATAGAAGCTACCAAAGTCAACTAGAAACTTCCCCGCACTTTTTGTCCCTTGTGTGGCTCGTCATTGTTCCCCTCCCCCTGTTTCAAATTCCAACATTCTGGTCACTCGAACCTCACAAGGCGTCGTAATTGTACCACCATTTACTGGGCTTTGCAATAGGAACACACGACTGTTGCACGACAGACACGGCCCTCGGCAAGAGCACATAGAGCTGAGATAGGCTGCCGTGCGTGAGGTCTACTAGAAGGATTTGTGTTTTGGTAGTACGGTTCCTGAGTGTGGTCTTACACGCTCCAACCCTATGCTTGGTCACGTGTGCACTAGACAGATGCAGAAAGGGGTACATGTGTAACATTAAGATGAACTAACATGAGTGGGTATTACATGTGAACGTGGTGAACGTGGGAAAGTTTAGACGTCGCTTGTGATGTTGATGGTTTTGAAAGATGACGACAGAGGACTAGACCAACGGTCAAGCATCAGAGACAATACTCCGAAGTCTCGAGGGTAAACTATTGTTAGTTGAAGAAATAATAAACAGTCAATCAAGCAAGAATGCACAGAAAAGATCAAAGAAAGGTTTTAGGAACATTAAAATGTTTATGTTTATATAGAAGCTAAACTAGACCATCTCTAAAGAGCCTGGAGGATATTAACAAGCCAGACCAAGACAACTACCAAAGCAAATGCAGAAAAGAGCGGAAATCAATGATTATGATAAATTTGGAGGCATCATGCAGTCGACAGAATTAATAATGATGACGTTTCACAATGGAAAACCATAATGAAAAAATGCAGTATGAAATGTTGATGAATGCGAAAGCGTCGATGAGGAAAACATTAGGGAGTTGGCTGCCATGCCAGAGGAGAGTTCAGAACATGATCCCCCATTAGATCACGGGGTTTCATTAAAAGAGAGCAGTGAGAACAGGAACCTAGAGAATTTACTCGAGGTTCTTGTTGGCCCAACCAATGCGGTTGTTCTCAGCATCGAAAACAACGTAGGCGGCCTTGAGAGCGATATCACCGAAGATGTTGATACCGATGTCCGAAGAGGACTGGAGACCACCGTAGCAGGACTTGCCAGCGGAGTCAACGGCCTCGAAGGTCATGTAGCTACCGGGGATGGTAATCTTGACACCACCAACGGTGAAGAAGAAGTCGGGAGCATCAGCAGAGCAAGGGAAGACGTAACCACCGTTGTAGTAGTCGTACTTGGCACCAGAGATCTTCTTGTAGTAAGCTCTGACAACGGTGTCGGGGAGAAGGAGAAGGGTGGTACCGGTGTCAGCAATACCAGAGATGCTGCGGCGGGTGGTGGTGGAACCAACGCCATAGTTAGTGGCGGTGAAGTCCCAGAAACCCTGCGAAGAGTCAATGGAAGTGTAACCGATGGAGCCGGTGTAAGCAGACTTGTCGATGTAACCGAAGTTGTACTTGCCGGGCTTGCCAGCCTTCAGGTCAGCAGTGAAGAGACCGCTGGACATGGAGCCCAAGGCGTTGTCCCAGTAAGTCTTCTGCTGGGTGGGGGTGACGGTGTTGATGCTGGAGAAAGCAAGACCGAGAAGACCGTCCAGGTTGGTCTCCGAGGTGAACTCAGAGGACATCTTGGTAGCGGCCTCGACAGCCTGGGTGGAAACAGCCAGACCACCGACGGAGACGACATCGGAGTAGACGACACCGGAAGAGGAAGAACCATCACCGTAAGAGATGCTCCAGGACTCACCGCTCAGCTTCTTGGAAGTAGAAGACTTGCTGGGGTTGTAGACAGAGTGGCCAGTCGACTTGGGGGTGCTCGAAGAGAAAACCCACAGGTCAGAAGAACCAGTGTCGAAGTCCAGGTTCAGAGTCTGGGCGGGAGTACCGATCTCAACGGGAGTGAGGTACTCAGAGTCATAGGGCTCGGGGGTAGTGGTGGCGGAACCCTGGTCACGGCGGAACTTGGCAGCAGCAGTGGAGTTACCGAGGGCAAGCTCAGCAGCAGCGGCGACGTTGTCGGGAACGGCCTTGCCAAACTTCTTGTAGGCGCGGGCCAGAGCAAGAGGACCGTTGCGGATGAAGTTGGGGTTGCTGACCTGCTCGATGGAGGCGACGGTGCCGTTGGTGGCAGCGGGGACGTCAGCGGCAGGGGCGGCAAGAGCGACCTGGGCGATGGTCAGGGCGGCCAAAAGGAAGGAGTTAACGGAGGGAGACATGATGAATTATAGTTGGGGTGATGTTAAAATGATGATGTAATGAAGCGAGTGAAAAATTAATGCAGGATGATGATGCAAATGAATGAGGGATGTTCTGAAGGGGCGATGGCAGAAAAGACTGTGAATGCAGATGCGAGCCTGGAGAGGAAAAGAAGAGAAGAAGCCGAAAAGAGGACGGGACGAAGGTCCTTTTATACAAATTCCGGGAGCCGCAAACCTCACCAGATGGTCAAGATACAAGATACAAGATACACTCCCCTCCATGACCGAATCAGACGCCCTCCGAACCACAAGATACTCACCTACCAAGACGGGAACCTTCAACTAAGCTTTCGCCCAGGCTAGTCCAAGAGCGAGGGCCATCCGGGCTTGCACGGACGTGTGTCGTGAGCGGAAGGAGGGGTCTTTGCGGGATAGTGGGCGGGCTTAACTGTGACTGGCCGGCAACCTAGGCAAAGGTTAGACAAAGGTTCCTGTACTCTATCAAGAAATGGGACTTGTTTGCCCCTAGGTCTACGTCAGGACAAGACTGTTGTAACGTAGATTCGATTTGCGTAACGGCCCTCAATCTTTCTCGATCCCTCAGACTTATTTTTCACCAACAGTATTCCGAAGCTCGCCATTTCGGTCACCGTCGAGCAAAGACCACCCTCCATATCGGCAACATCACATGGTAAGTCCATCTTTAGTGGCCACCATTTTAAAACACGGGGAGTCTGTACAATTCTCTTCATCGTCGCAGATATTTGCTCCTCATAGATAACGATTGACCCCCGTCCCTGAATAGTAAGCAAAATAGATTAAACTTAGTGGCCGCCAAAAATAAGCATATCTAATAAAATTCCCAATCCCGCATTCTTCGGCACTTTCCACCACCCATAGACCCGCCAAGCAAGCCAAGAGGAACTGTCCCCTTGGCGAAATACACCCAAAAGAATATTCGTTAATGATGTGAACTTGTCGCGTATTACTTCCCCTGTCCTACAGTAGTCATGGGAAACTACTTGGTACTGGACACCTTCCACATATGGCAAAATCCGCGCATCTCAATATAATTTAGCACTCGCGAATTCGGAGACGGAAGGAACCTTTGCGGATTTTTCGGACTTTGTCGGGCCTTTTTTTGTTCGTTTGTCAAGGTCTTTTGACACGGTGCCGGATCGGTCGAGATCAGAATCGATCGGAGGCTATTGGTGGGCTGAGTCGTAATGTGTACAAGGCCGTCATTTGACAGCCCAATGGCAAAACATGGTATCCACCAATGCATTATCAACCTGCGTTCAGCGACCTTCCAAACTTGGAAGACAAGCATCAAAAGACCTGTTCCTGGCCCGTGATGCAACTGTATGGCTGGGACCATGTCCGGTGGCGGCACCGGCAAGTGCAGTTTGCTTACACTCGGACAAGGCCGCCCTGGTCTATCAAAAACTGCCCTCAACGGACAGGTCTCATGTGGAAGGTTATCGCTCGATATTCTTATCATCATGAAATATGTAGTAAGTATTTCAGCCGAGCTTAGATGTAGGATACACTTTTGAAGCTCGTAGATGTCGGCTTTCCGCAACACACAGACACAACCTTTCTGCAAATATCAATCATTAGACGTCGCAGACCGCTACAATCACAATCAAACAATAGCTCCGTCCAATGATGCAGAAGAAAATAGAACTTATCTAAGATCTGACCTGCCTTTCTAGAAGAACCCCTGTTTGGAAATCACGTATGTTTGTATTTGTACCTATGTCGTGTGCGTGATGATTGCATTTGTAACGTTGTTGACGTCTGTAGCCAGGGTCTTCGCCTGTGGTTCTCACGATTGACGTCAACGTCGTGAATCGCCAAGATACTCACGCACCATCTGTTCTTTGTGTGTATGTACGGAATCTTCGCCAAGTAACCAACCATAATGTAATCCTCCCGTCTTGGCTTCTTGGCTTTTTCATACTTGCATTCTCTCTTCTTGTATCTTGGCTTGTAATTCCGCACTATTCTTGGCGCCAAGCAAGGAAATGGGACTGTCGTAAAGAGTTTTGGTTACCTTGGCCTTGTGAAGTTTGAATCAATCGAGTTATATACTCATGGCTTTCGTCATGAGGTCCAGGCATTTCTGTGACTTGGTCATTACGACACAAATTGTTCGTCAATATAAATATGATAAGGCTAGCCAAACAGATTGTAAAATATGATCAAAATTCGTAATCGTCAATGGTAGGGTTTCATGACTGACAGGGTATAACCCAAATACTTTATATGCATACAATAGTTAACGCTTTATTATATATGCACATAACCGAGTATTACTATTATTCGCATAACAAGCAGATATGACAAAAGCGGGACAACAAAAATTTAGATATCCGTTCAACGCAAACTCTTATTACTACATATGAAATGATGTTACATACAAGACATTACCAACCCAGACATTAATTTTTTTACCGAATAATTTGCTTCTGGCTCGAAATGCTAGAAGCGCCATCATCAAGATGGTTATAGCCACGAGTCTTAGCATCGGCCTCACTCAACTCTGTCACGAAAACCTCCTTAGTCTGAACAATGCCACCCATACCATCAGAGTGGGGATCCATCTCGTAGTTATCGAGATTTCCCGCCTCGGCATTGACGGTGTACTCGTTGTTGGTCATGCCAAGAGTACGACGGGAGCCCATATCAGAAAGACCACGACCACCGCTGGGAGTGCTGTGCGAGTTGGCAGTCTTAGACTTGGCCTGACGACGCTTGTTCCACAGACCGTAAATAGTTGGCGCATTGACGACAAGTGCCGAAGTGAACAGCTCGGTAGAGGCCCAAGTGGTACGGGACGATTGCACTGACTTGTTGAGGGCGTTGATAGGCAGACGAATAATGGTAATGGCGATAATGAAGATACCAAGAGCGAACAGGACCGTCAGCTGAGCCTTGAGACGCTTGTTGGTCTGAAGACCAACGAGAAGAGGCAGAGGCAGGATAATAAGCATGAAATCGGTGATGATGTTGGTGATACCGACGACGAGAAGTTGGACCTGGGCGGCCACACACTCACCCGGGTCGGGGGTGATCTGCCAGTACTTCTGGACAGGGTTGCACTCGGAGAAGGTAGTGACCTGGCAGGCGGCGTAGGTACCGAAGAAGACGACCAAGTAGCCGGTAAGGACTGGCTTTCTCCAGGGGACATTGTGAAGCAGGCGCTGGTAGACGTCGAGAAGGACACACTTCTGGAGCCACAGGCTGTAGAGGATGGTTAGTATTTACTGATATCTGTAGAAATGTACTGTTTCAAAACTTACTATGAGTTGTAAACAACACGGTTAACCAGAGACAACTTGCTGCCAATGGTACGGCGGTAGATGACCTGATCGGTGAAGACCATGGTCTTGCGAGCAGACGCCGAGATGTTACTGGTACCCCAAACTAACACCACATGAATCAAACCCAGTCTGAAGAAGACGCAGAACAATGCCACACATGATAACCAATCACCCAGGACATACTTCTGGTTGGCCATGCGACGCCATATGAGTCTCGCCGAGATGACGACGACGGCCAGCCAGCTGAAGACCCAGTGGAGGTTAAGAGTAAGGTAGTCGATAGCCATGATGAAAGGGATAAAGTATTGTCCGAAGAGTACCAATTCCAAGTCAACCACACAATGTAAATATAAAAGGAGAGGATCCCTCAGAGAAAAAAGGAAAGACTAAAGGGAATATAAAGATCAAGAAAGGGAGGGACGAAGCTTTAATAAAGAGAACGGCTACTTCCAGAGACTACCGTGATCATCGGATACCCAGAAGGTCGGAGAATAAAAGCAAACCAGCCGGCTTCCGTAGAACCTAATAAGATGACAAGTGGAACCAGGGACTAGATATATAGAATTTCCTGAAAGCGTAAGCCAACAGCGACAAGGGGCTCCGGGGGGTTGGAGGGGTGAAGGGTCAACGAGACGCTGATCCCTTCTTGAATCGGTGTGTCGCCGAGAACTGGGGTCCGTTAAAAGTTGAAGGTTTGAGGTCTTTCTATCAACTCTGTATCGTTAGTTTGAGGTAAGTTCCGTACGGGAAACTAAGAAAGTACGACAGGTCTTTGTCTTGATGTAGTTGGGAATACCAAAAGAAGAGACTTTATTCGAGAAACAATGTTGACAAGTGCCCGCCCGACTGCTATAAGAAAAGAAAAATAGACTGTTGTTGTTGGATCCAAAGTAGGCACTAAGGCTAGTTGCACATAGCAGTGCGCAGTTGACTCTATGGGGGAGTGGGGGTGACACGGAACGGGCCCTTAGTCCAGACAGACAGGAACCAAGGCACACGGACAATTAGTGGGAGACCCACAGAGAAGTTTACATCAATATGCATCAAGTCTTGAAATCTAACAGCGTAGATACTTGGAACTAACAAGCGAACATGAAAATGACCCGCCACTATTGAAATGTCAATAACTACCGAGAGAACTAGCTTTGTTGAGTTTGTTTTCGTGACTAATACATGAAGGGTATCACGGCAAGTTTCTGTCGAGTCAACAAGTTGCTAATATCAGGGGCAGAGACGAGTTGCAGACGAATGTCAAGCGAAGGCTTGAATAGTACAAGCAAACGCTTCAGCGAGTCCGGGTTTGTATTTTTCCATTTGTACAAGAGGATAACTACGGGAAAACGTCCAGGATAGGCCGCCGGCAGCGGGCCGAGTGGGGTGCGAGCTAACAAAATTAGTAAAAGCCCTTGTCGACTAGGAAGTATCAGACCGAGTTGTTGCACCGATGCCGTATAAGAGACAACTACATACATAGATACACACAAAGGAGGCTGAAACTTGAAAAGTTGGTCGTTAGTAGCGGTGGCAAAATTAAGAATTTGCTTAGAAGAAGTGAGACGTAGCCTGGCATCTTCCGGCTCTGAAGAAACAGAACCGGGACTTGTGCATAGAAGTAAGACATGACGAAACAAATTCGTATATAGAGCCCCTTGAACCAAGGAGTCCTAAACGATTGGAATGGAATCCAAAAAAACAGACTATGGATCAAGTCGAATAGGCCACTAGCCAGACGTGGAAATCCATCTGGAAAATCCCATTCTGGCCAGTCATGTCGGGACGAAAAAGGTCCGTCGAGTCCAGAATTCTAATGTGCACGACGCCGTCACTTTGACAATTATCGCGGGGATCTTCATTGGGACTTGTCAACCATAGGAAGAAGATTTGACTTGTATGCAGATCAAGTCTGTACTCAGAAGGCGAGCCAAATATTGAAAGAACCAACTCGCGTTAGTGTGTATTGGTGCCCGAGACCCCAACAAAGTCAATCGTTGATGAGAGATCTTGGCGTCATACTAACGTTGGTTTTGGTGTCGATCACGTCTCGATTAATGCAAAGTGCATATGGATTGCGCATATAATAAAGCGGAGTTTGATGTTTGGTCAGGAAGCGTGGGGGTTCTCATGTTTGTTAAAGTTTATGTGTGCATATCATGTGGGGATTCAGTATAATGTTGCGAATATGGACTCATGTGATTGTGTTCATCTGTATGAGGTTTTGGAGATCATAGAGAACTTTGACAACTGGTTCATGATAGGGTTAATGCCAAGAATCTATACGGAGAAAATCATCAGTGATGAGATAAGAGACTCGGTAGAAGTTACCAACTTCTATCGCTTAGTTTCGTCAGACAGTTCTTGAACTCCTTACATACTGAATATTGTCTCTTCTTTCTATACTTTTCTCTAAAGACTCGTCAACTCGTCACATGTATAGAATGACTTGACTTTCGGATCAGGGTTCAATATATTACCCGGCAGAGATTTCTCCATGCCGACCTGCACTAGTCAGGGGATCCCAAGCCGGCACAGTTACCCAGTACAAGAGAAACCCAACTAGTTCACGACAAGAAATTATCTCGACCTCGGGACTTTGCCAGTCTTACGTCTTGATTAGGAGAGGTGACGTGTGACAAAGCGTTTATGGAGGGACGGGAGGCGCACTCAGACGAGTTTTTGTTGTCTTTTCCTTTTGTTTGTATTTTGCGAACAGACAGGAGAGAAATGAGGAAAGGAAAATGAAGGAAGTCGGCACTGATCTTTTGGTGTCTTTGACTTGAACTTTTTTTTTTGGGATCGACAGTTTTGTTAGGACATAACAAAAGTTATATGTTTGTGATATAAACAAACAAACAAACAAACTTCGCGGCATCTATAGATAACTAGACACTAGTCGCGAATATGAACAATTCGCTATTTTCCGATAACCTAGATACATATATATCAGTGTTATCTTGATCTTTTGAAAATTGTCCTTCATTCCGACCCCCTTTTCTCTCTCATTTAGTATGAATTTTTTCAAAAGTAGAAAGCATAAAACCCCTCAGACCTGAATAATTCCCAAATCCTGTCGTCCCAAAACTGCTTTTGATCCTTATGCTAGATCCCGGTATCCAGGAACTACCCAAATCCTCAGTGGATCCCTCCTGCAGGTGTAATTTGCAACCGGTTTTTTTTTCTACGACAAATTGAAATCCTATGAAATTCAAGAAAAAACAAAAAAGGAAAGCAACACCGAGAATGACAAAAAACTTAAAACAAAAAACATACAACACCGGGTATTCGCACGTGGTCACCCACCGTACTACTAATCCAGCGCTCTGTGGCTTGACTATGGGGGAGCAGACGGGACCCCGTATTTTCCGCAGGCTATGGTCGTATGTGATTGTTTAAGCTCCAACTTAACTTTATATACATGTCGAAATTTGGGGTCACTCCGGGATCCGACCACCAAGCCGTGTGCGGGGTAGTTTCACACGTCAGTATTAAAGGGAGCTTGTCCGTCGTATTAACAAATAATGATAGTTATAGAGAGCTTGTCTTTTTGTAACATTGACGTTGCAATGATTTGTCAACGAAATATCTTTAATAATGAGGCGAACTTTGGCAAGGTCATACCGCATGACCTCCTTATTGAGTCTTGATATAACTTGCTACACGAACCGTTCGTGACGCCACCGCACCGACAGTTTGAATTTTGCCGTGTTTGTGGGCTAAATGCAGGCATAAACCGCGATGTAACCTACATATAAAATTGACTGTAACCCCCAAGATACTCTTTGGTATACTTTGTTGTTGTTGAGAAGTACTGCAACCACAAGAAAACCTTAAATCTTTATCACATTCTTCATCACACGACAGACAGATTTGTTCCACGTTGTAACACCATCACTTACAGAAAGTTAATATCAGGAAAAACAATCATGCATAAACAGGTTACACTGAAAATATAAGAGGACCATTGATTGATAAACATCTAGATTTAAAATCGCCAAAAATACAAAGAAAGATAGAAAAAACAGTCATGATACTAATGCGGACGAGAAAAAAAAAAGACAAAATGCAAAACGGCCAACCCTGGGTTTCCAATAAGGGCGCCTCAATGGTGTAAATATGCATACAAGAAAGAAAATTATAGTCCACAACCTCGTCTAACTGACCAAATCATTACCCCCCATCACTACCCAGAAAATATAAAAATAATATTTTTAAACAACCAATTCGTGAGAATTGACTTAAGACGAGATCCACTTCTCAAGGACGTACTGGATCTGGCGAGAGTTCTCCTCCATGAAGAACATGTGACCGTTACCGTGGATGCCAATGTCGGGCAGAGAAAGACCCTGGGTCAGAGAGCAACCAGCCTGCTTGAGGTAGTTGACAGTGCAGTAGTCGTAGGGAGCGTGGTAAGAAGCCTCGGAAGTGACGACGAGAATAGGCTTGCTGGCAAGGTTGGGAAGAGTGTGAATGTTATCCTCATCCTGAAGAAGGCAAGCAACGGTGTTCTCGCCAACGGCCTCGAACTCCTGGGTGGTGAGCTCAGAAGAGTCAGAGATCTCGGGGCTGTAGACAAGGGGAATATCGGTAAGACCGTAGGCACGGGCAGACTTGGTGCTGAAGACGGCCTCACGGAAGGTAGGACCGGTAGGCTCCAGAAGAATGAGAGACTTGGTCATGGCGGGGCGAGCATCAGCGATGAGAAGGGGCATGATACCACCCTGGGAGTGACCGACGAGAACAACGGGCTTGCCAATCTTGTCGAGAAGAGCGGCACCAGCGTTCTGGACAGTGTACTGCTGGTAGGTGGCGTTGTTGATGAACTGGACGTTGCTGCTGTAGAAAGCATCGAAGACAGCATCACCCATCATACCGGTACCGGGCCACTGAGTGTGGTTGACGGCCTGGGGCCAGAGCATGTAGTCCTGAACGGCGGTGAAGCGCTGCTGGATGATCTCGGCCGAGTAGGTCGAAGGGGCGGTAGCACCGGCGAGGGGCTCCCAGGCGGAGCGACCACGGAGGGTCTGATCGATGATGTAGACCTCGTAACCCTGGTCGATGAAGTTGGAGGCCCAACCACGAGAGCCATCGGGCTTGTTAAGCCAGTTCTGTGGCAAGAGTTAGTAACAAGGTTTATACGAAGATTATGCGATGTAACTTACGGTACCGGTCTGAGCCTGACCGTGGATCAGAACAATGGGAGTAGACTTGGTAACGCCGTTGACGGGGGCGATTCTCTCAACGTACATCTGGTCCTTGTAAAGGTGGGCAGAAGAAGAACTGTTATCGTAACCACCACCAATGTAGAAGAAAGAGCGAACGGCAGCGATCTCACCGTACTCAGCGGTAGCATTAGCAGCCTCAGCGGCAGCCTTAAGGGTAGCAGTCGAAACGACGGCACTGCAGGCGGAGCCAGAAGCCAGCGACAGCGACATCAAGGCCGCGGTGGCGACAGTCTGCCAGTTGAACATTTTGTGAATGTATATAAAAATGAATGTGAAACAAGTTGGATAATAAATGAGTGAATGGTGCGTGAGCTAATAATAGCGAACAGACACACAACCAAGAAAATGAAAAGAGAGTGGATAAAATGCAGAGGATGCGATGTTCCTTTTAACAGAATGCAGAAAACGATTTAGCCACGTGTGAATGACGTAAAAAGGGAGAGAATGTGTCAAAATTATCAGCAAGCGAAAAAGTGCAGCTGTAAAGGGATCGGAAATGCAATTGAGCGAGGGGCACTGTAAAATGGAACGAGACAATGTAAACCAAGGAATGAGAGGGTCGATCACTCCCTTTTAAAGACGAAGCAGACGCTTGAAGATTTGAACTACGGACCCACAGAAGCTGCAAGTAGCACGCACGTCGTAACTTTGAGCTCAAATCTGCATGATTTCATGCCGTTGGACAGGGTGTCGGAGTTCAGTCGGCGGGGCATATGGACAGGGGCGACACGCGCACTCCGGACATGGGACGAGGCGAGAAACGACGACACCATGAATGAGGATTTTGCCCTCGTGGGTGGTGTTCGTTGGGAATCTGAAAACTGAGATTTTTACGGGGATTGAGTTTGTCAGTTTTTTTTCCTTGGAGGTTTCTTGGCCGAGGGATTTTGGGTGGACGTGCCGGCCGGGTGATTTACGTGTTTGAGGTTTTTTTGGAGACACATGTGTGGCTTCGGGATTGTATACGGTGAACTTCCGATTTGTGTCATGGAACTGTGATCTTATTGTTGAATTTCCATAGTCATATTTACAACTATACTATAGACAAACTTGAATTTACAACACATAATATTCACTCCCTTAAACTTACTTGTTGCCCTTACAGATTATGCCGTCCTTGTTGCTAGGCCAATGCCCCTGTCTAAGAAATGGCGCTAGAAGCTCGATAGATTGATCCGCTAGAACATCTCCACATGTCTGGTGAGTGGGTTAGTGGCTTGTCGGACATGCATGAGGCTTTCTTCAGGTGGGTGTCAAGACGTCGTCATGGCCGCAGTGAACAGGGTGAGGGTGGTAGTGGAATCTCGGCCGTCACGATAGCCAAGTTGCCGAGCTTTCACTACGGGTTTCAAAGACGGAAATGTGAACGGCAAACTATTGGAGAGCGGTAATGAATCTCCAGGGCTGATACATGTTGCTTGATACGATATGAAAATTCTGTATGACTCCGAGATTAGTCACATGGTTGGAAATTCTAGAAACGGTCTAGACACTTGGTTTAGTTTTTATCATGGCGAATTATCCCGATATGCGGAATCAAAAACACATGGCAATGTGGGCTATTTAGGGCCAACAACGTGAGGTCAATGTAAGGGTTTAGAATCTCGAACCTGTTGTAGTTCTAACAAGCTTTACTTCGGTAGTTTCGGTCCGTTCAATGTCAGTTCGCAAAGACGGGTTTGCAAAGATGCAGCCTATTCTGGTGTATACATGCGAGGCCAGTGGGACAATGGAAGAATCTGTCACTTAAAAGCGGCGCGGCACCCACAGACATATCTCCGAATTATACATACAAGACGGAGAATATTTTCAACAACATGTGCTTACAAAACCTGTTGATGTAAGCTCCATTATCTCATTCCCTCAAGAAATTAATGAAAAATCCATTTTCAATAGAGATGTTTTGCCACAAGTCTATATGTGAATAGAGGAAACAGACTAGCTAAATCAGGTCAACTACTTAGATAGCCAAGATCAGTTCTTCACATTATCCGCCGCAATCTTGCGCCTCGGCGAACCAACCTACTCGTAAAATCATCAGCTGAATAACAAACTGACCCTCTTTCTCGAACTCCAAGCTAACTAGCAAACAAGACTAGAACTCTCGGATGCACTCTTTCCGTACCCACCCTCACGAAAGAAAAAAAACCCCATCATGAACAGAGCCGCTTGTTAATGTCTCCACAGACTCACACGTGGCACCCCTTTTTAACTACGACCCCACTATCTCGTGTTGCCTGTCGAACATCTACAGAGCTTCTAGAAGCAGCAATGAGTGATCCATCCGGTGTCCTATTTACGATCCTTTCAAAAACACCGGTGACAGGGCATGGAAGTAGAATTTGGAATCGGTGTTGCTTAGACGAGCTATCACCGAAGATCCGCGTCAGTATCAGCGAAGCTCCTTGTTCACCGAGTTTGCCTGGTGGCGCTTGTGAAGCTAACGACAAAGTGTAATTTCGGAGGTCGAACCTAGCGTGGTCCACTTGTTAAAACCTAGATGCGATGGCATTTTTTGTATCACCAGCAAAAATGTAAGAGAACATACAAAAAGAAATGTGCCATAACCATGAATCGAACATGGATCACCACGGATTTTCGTGTTTCTAGGAGGTCCTAAAGCCACAACGTGATATTCTAACCATTAAACTATTATGGCTGAGATTGTTGGAGGTTCGTTAGCAAATAGCTATTCTGTAGGTGTGTCGAATCTGCTTAGTAAGCAAGAAGTTTCCCGGTCATACTATGCCACGTGCCGACAGACATGACGTTTTAAAAGGGTAATTTTCACCATCGATATCTACATATGTGACTACAGAAACAATTCTAACATTATGGTAGTTAATATATGCTATTGTTTAGTTCATATTGGGGCAAAATGCCGAACAAGAAAGATTCCGGCGTATTTGCTTATCCACAAGCAGGATCCCTTCCATAGAGACTAGAAACTTTCGGAGCTTCTATGGACAGCATGGACACCCTTAGCCACCAAACATCCGACGATGCCATCGAATTTTGACAGAAAATGGGGCCTCAACAGTCTAGAACGTTATCGAATATTCATACTGATAACACTAAAGTAGACAATGGATCCGAAATTCATGACCATGTTAGTCTCCACCGACTTTCAGAACATGGATATCTAACAAGCACTGGAATTTCAAAGGCTTTAACCATTCCAACTAACTAGAAAGGTCAGCCACTCGATCACTGCCATGAGACAAATCTGTGTCTACGGCAGGACTGGACAGGAACCCAGCAAGTAATCCTGTTCCGCGGCAGTGTCCCCGAACAGTCCCGAACTTCATTCCACTGATTAAAGAGCCTAGCTAGATTCATACACAATACCCTAATGGCCGAGTAAACACGAACTGCAACGAATGAATACTCAAGCCTAAGTGGATCGATGGTACTACTACGGTGTTAGTGTAATATCTCGTCTCGGATCCAAGGTTTCCGGTTCAACTAGTGGCACCTTTCACAACCCACAACTCCAACTTGAGAGGGCGCACATCGCCTATGGTACACACCTAAAACCTGACGACACCTGCATCTTCGGCAATGCAACGGAGTACACCGATGACATGATCTTTCAGGACACTGATGCGGTTCTCCAAATATTGATTATTGAAAACTGAAGAACCAGGGTGAACATCATCAACTCAACGGTCTTACGTCGCCGTTGTACCTCGGACCTCGGACATTCCTGTCATCCACGAGGGTGGTCTGATACAAGCACCACAAAGAAATCATGAAGAACCCACACATCTATATTCTACGATGACATATGTGGGACTGGTATCATGTCAAGACCTTTGGATCAATCAGCCAAGCAACATTTGTGGGTACATACATCCCCTGACATAGAAACTTCATACCGCCAGCTGAATATCCCCAGTCTTCGGCTTCACCGGTGGCTTCAGACGAGAGCGGTGAGGTACAATTTGTTGTTTGTATTCCCGGCGGTGCTGTTATTGCATTGGCGACTCCATAGGATATAACAAAAATGTGCAGCTGTGTCATACTGATAACTAATGGGTATCGCCAGACATGGCTGCGCGACGATGTATTTCTTACTACACATAAAGATTACCACCCATTACATAAGTGGCGACCAAGCTTTGCTTGCTTGATATTTAGGTGACTAGATTATTCTCTCTATATCTCACCTTCGTGGGTGACAGTTTCACTGTGGTGACAACGTACCTTCCCCTTTCAACCTGTCCGACTGGTAACACAACTCCGCACCTTCTCTATTCACGACAACCATACCTCGACAACCTCAATGGGCAACGACTTGCTCAATCGTGTAACACTCTTCATTTAACTACATCAGTGTAGAATAATCGTCTTGAAGACCGCCGTTTTGTCTGGAAACTCCCGACCACAAAAGGCCTTGTGAACAGGCTTTTGTCTTTGTTTTCGTTCAGACTTGGGTACCAACCTCCGTTTATACTGTACAGCGGGAACGAAATATTCAACTGGTTCTGGAGTTTTAGTGCTATCGTTATCCCATATAGCCTCGGTAGCATCTCTCCATTGTGGCGTATGGCAGTACTTCTCCGGGGTGTGTACTTCCTTTGGATATCTGGATGGACATCCTCTATGGCATTTGAGAATCGCCAGGGCAGATTTAACTCGCCGTAACACCTTCCGGAATTTCGAGAAGGTGAATTTTTGCTTCAACTTTTGGCGTAGCTTGTTTATCCACCTTGATCGGCATATATTGCATTTACCACTCATGTTCATCTTATCGTCCGCCGCCCTAGTCCGGAGAGCCTTTGGAGCGGGAAGAATACCAAAGTGTGCATACCGTAGTCGAAAGCTCTTCAACCTCACCAAACTTTGTAAAGCCAACGGTCGGATCCAGGCCAGTGTCTGATGGGATTTCACTTGTCTTCTATCTTGAGAAAGAACACCGATACGTTTGGCATGAATGATGTTTGGGGCAACGAGACCGGGTGGTGCCTCAACAGATACCGCCACAAGACTGACCATGTGACGTTTGCCAGCACTGTATAGATTGATGACCATGGCGTTGGGCATGTGTAGATAAATATCCTCATCGTACAACGTGACGTCCGATGGCCTGGCAGGCCGAACTCGAGCGTAGAGTGCTAACTGTCGGCCACTTAGCTCATCATCAAAACTTCGAGGAAGACCCATGCGTTCAAGTAGGGACAATCTCTCAGTTTTAGGAGTCTTGCTGTGCAGGACAAGACATTTTGGACGAACTCTTTGGGGCGTATCCTCCTCTGGCCAGTTTATTTCCTTTTGGAGATTTGCCCATGACCATGTAGGAAATGTATCGTCGTGTTGTGCGGGCTTGTGAAGATTACTGATTCTCCATGACAAATTGAACGTGATATCACGAATGCCAATACCATAGACGTGGTCAAACCCACGGGTCTTCAAAAGACCTGCAATGGCATCTATTCTATCGGCAGAGTTG
Source organism: Huntiella moniliformis (assembly GCA_000712465.1). Lineage (NCBI taxonomy): Eukaryota > Fungi > Ascomycota > Sordariomycetes > Microascales > Ceratocystidaceae > Huntiella > Huntiella moniliformis. The sequence continues at coordinate 36,464 of JMSH01000071.1, forward strand.
GTCAACTCCCTACCAACATACATTTCGAGGATCTTGGGTAGTGACGCTGTGACATCGGAGCAGCATCTATATTGAGCGGCGGCGTGTATACCGTAGGCGACATGGTGGTAGGTGACTGTGGGGCAGTTAATATGCCAGAGGACTGTGTAGTCCGTCATATAAAGTCGGTGAGGGGATAGATGCTCCTCCTGCATGGTCCAACCACGTTTCATCCATTCCGACTCTTGTGTACGAGGCCATAAATCCCACATGTTCGCAGTTCCATAGTATTCTTTAGGTTTTTTCACTGGGAATGAACCTTTGAAGTTACAGGTATACCCAGGTAACCCCGACTGTAGGTCCTTGGAAAGAGCACATACAATAGTCAACCAGGAGTGAGAGTAAATATGACCCATTGCCTCAATTTGAGCACTCATTTCAGTCTCGTCGTCTTGTTTGATACAGTACCGATCAATCCATATATAGGGGATATCAAGATCGCGGGCTAAAACCATGCAGTCATGTAACGTCTTACACATAGTCATGAGAGATAGAGAACCGGCTTGTTCAAATTCAGTCTCTCTTTGTGTAGTGAGCATATTCTTGTTACTAGAGTCCCATCTATAGCTGATGGCAGAGTATTTGAGATGCTTGTTTCCGACCTTTACCATACATTGTTTCTTGACATCGATGAGACGAAAAGATCCAGGGAAATCTGCAATTTCAGGTTAGAACTAATAAGTCGCAACATACGGTAGTTATTTACCTTGAGGGCATTGAACTATAGATGCCAACTCAGTACCTGGCTGCGCGGTGAAACCTGCATCAAGCTGCTTTTTTAAAAAGTTGGTATTAAACCGACCAACGTCAGCATAGAATGGACTACAGCCTTTCAAACCACTATTCAAAATCAATGCCAAGCCTTTCCAGTCAGTCTTGGGGAGCGAGCGTCCCTCTTCGTAGGATTCATTCCATTGAAGATGTAGAAACACCGGGAACCAATTCTTGAGACCAGGCATCACATTACGTGCTTCACTCTTGACAAAGTAATGAAGGGCGGTGAATGAAATCTTCTTGCGGATGTTTGTTTCCTCATATAGCCTCGCCAGTAATGTTCTGGCAAGTCCAAAGCATATAGGGCAATCAGGTCTGAAACCAAGCTTTCTCATCGCCTTGCCGTTAGTGTCGTTGACCGGTATAGGCCACGGGAAGAGACCGTCTGGGCCATTTGTTGTTTTGGTGTTGCAGAGCTGTTGAATATCGTGATCTTCAAAAGACCACCATTGTGCCTCTTCTCTATGTGGTCTTTGGCGATCTAAATGGTCACCACTAGTTTTATCCAAAGTATATTGGCGCAGGCTATTTGGTTTTTCCAAAAAGTGGTGCACACATTCGTCACAATTCTTGTTGACCATGAAACTAAGGAGCATATTCCTACATGGCAAACACCAGTGCTGGTCTTTAGCCAATTGTTTGGCGAGTCGAGAATTGTACTCGGTGCATGTCTCTCGGGTGGCGTCGTCTGATTTCGCATGGATCGGTCCTTCGAAGAGCTGAACGCGTTAGCTTGTACATTTTCTGATTTTTATAGAACCCTCGGTTTCTGGAAAATACTTACCTCACTGTCTTTGACGTTAAAGCACAGTGCAATGCATGGGTCCGATGTCTCGGATTCAAACTCTACAAACTCGAGCATTATCACGGCGATGACTGGAGAGTTAATGGAGAAAAAGAATGCAGGTTCATATTTTCAGTCACGAATTATCGATTGTTCAGTTAATTTTGTTTTTATGGACCTTGAGAACTCTACGATTAGCCCTACACTGACTTCAGGGGAACAATGACTGCGTACAAGAGTCTTCCATGTAGATGTCTATATTCATCAATACGCGAAAGACACCGTGCACCTGTGTCATTGTCTTGTAGCTGAGCAGCAAACAGATAATAGCGATAAATGAATAGACAAAAAAAGCAAATCTAATGGAGAACACGGAGGCCTACAAACCCCCGATATTGGGTACTTTCTGCCACTAGTCTGACCGAACATTGGTTTTGCTAGTATGTCGGCTGTGGTAAATGCATGAGTTTTGTCGGCGTGCAGGTCTTTTATGTTCTAGAACGTATTCCGTCAGAGGCTGGGGAAGAGACGGAGCCTGCCGGGGAAAACCCCTGCGGGTGATCATCTGTGTGACGTCAAGGAGTGCATCACGTCACGAGAAGATTTTTTTTCGAGTTGTGCTGAGTATGTGCATGCATGGCTATTGCGGGGTAGAGAATATGTGATATTAAAAGTGGAGTTTCCAAACAGTAGGGAACCAGCTCATGTACATCTCTAAGGGACATGTGCCTCTCGTGTATGAACATGCTGAATTCAACTTGTCGACACAATGTTATACATCACTATAACTAGCCTGGCAGACACATGATCCCTGAAGTTCAACCCTCCAAATTACGTAGACCTAACATGTAAATAATGTAATTGGAGTTGTCATTAGATCAATGCAGAACGAAGGTTCTATAAGAGGAATAGTCCGTGGGTAGGCTACGCCCAAAGGATGGCTTGTTGACTGGCTTTCGTTTGCCCGAACCACTTTTTCTAGTCTCTTGTGACTTGGGCATTTTGATAGAATTGTTCGGTAGCAACTCCCAATTCTCAGAGAGGCCACTACCTTGAATAGAGGGCAAAGAAGTTTCGTCTCCCCGGCGGTCACGCGAGTGTTGCTTGCTGAGACGCAGTTTAAGTCGGAATGCCTTCAATCTCGTCAGACTTTCTAACGCCATGAGACGGACACGGGCCAGTTTATGTGAGAGCGGGGATTGCTTCCTCATAGTCATCCACTCTCGGTGTATCCCCAAACGTCGGGCATGAATGACATTGTGACCCACAAGGCCAGTCGGCGGAGTAAAAGGCTTGACCACAAGACTAAATGTAGCACCAAGATTCCCAGAGGATCTATACAGGCTGAGAAGGACTGCACCAGGAACCCGGTGGGCTTCATTACGGTCATCAAGTTCAATGTAATCACCCTGTCGAATGGCCCGTGCCTTCGCAAACAAAACCATATTGTTATCCTTCAACTTGTTAACAAACTCCATAGAGAGACCCATACGCCTTGCCAAAGCGACCCGTTTACCCCGAGTAGTTTTAGCGTGAATCGCTACACACTTCGGCTGAAGGGTAACGCACTGGCTAGGCTGCCAGGATATCTCCCGGTGCAGATGAGCCCATGACCATGTGGGAAACTGAGATTGCCGTTGCGCAGGCACGGCGCTTTTGACGGATGCCCAAATGAGGTTATATCTCAAGTTTCGTGTACTGATCCCGTATACATGCTCCACCCCACGTGACTTTAAAAGACCGGCTATAGCATGGATCCGGTCTTCTGCGTTGGTAAGCCTTCGACCAGCATACATCCAGAGGATTCTTGACAGAGATCTACTACTGTCTAAGCAACATGTATAACTTTCTTCTGTCTTAAGTGCATAAGCAGCATGATGGTAGACTACCGTAGGACAAGTTATATGCCACAAAACTGTATGATCTGTCATATAAAGCCGACGAGGAGAAAGGTATTCCTCTTGTAGGGTCCAACCACGTTTCAACCATTCCGGGCCCGGGTTATAGTACCAAAGAGCCCACGCATTAGCAGTTCCAAGAAAGTCCGTAGGATCGCCGTCGCGGAATACACCAGGAAAGTCACGCGTATACCCTGGGAGTCCAGAGTGGATGTCCGTTGATAGAGCACAAAAGATGCTCAACCATGAGTTTGTGTAGATATGTCCCATGGCCTCGATTTGATCGGCCTTGTCGGTGCTACTATCTTGGATGATACAGTAGCGATCAATCCAGAGATATGGAATGTCCAGGGACTGAGCTAGGGTCATACAATCGTAAAGAGTCTTTGACATCGTCTTCAGCGACAATGAGCCGGGCCTCGCAAAAGCAAGCTCGGTTTGCTCTGTCAACATGTTATTGTCGGTTGGGTCCCATCTGTAACTGACAGACGAGTACTTGACAAGTTGATTTCCTACTTTTACCACACACCGTTTATTGACATCAATGAGTCTAAAAGATGAAGGAAAGCCTGTTCACACTCGTCAGTCTTTTAGATCTACATAGGTAGCGGAGAACGTACCCTGATTATGTCTGTTTAAGACTGTATATGATACTTCAGAAATCTGGTTAAGCTTTTCATCAAGCTGGGTTTTTAAAAACAAAGGATTGAAGCGTTTAACCTCATAAGAACGTATCCCGGGATCCATATGGTTGGGGTCAAGGTGAAGTCCAAGAACATCTCCGCCCTCTACTAACTGGCGGTCTCCGTTGGCGTTTATCTCAAGCCACTCTGCACAATAAGCTATCTGGAAGATGTCTCTTCTTCCCCGAGTCCTATATGGCTCATTCTGACTCCTTCCAAAACGGAGACTCTGTATTGCGAATCTCATGCCGACTTGAATCTTGTTCTGTATTTCTCCCAACACCGCCCGTAACAGACCGAGGCAGATGGGACAGTTAGAGTCAAATCCGAGCCCTCTCATGGCGGTGCCATCAGTTTGATTCATCGGTATGGGCCATGGGAATTGCCCATCTTGACCGTATGATACCTGTTGCGCACTCAACAGATCTTGGATTCTTGGGTCCTCAAACGACCAATATGTTGGTCCATCTTGATCTATCAGTCCTTGAGACCAGAAACTCTCGATACCGGCGTGAACAGTAAGCGCAGGATGTGGTATCGTTGTTTCCCCCGAAGACTCTCCACTGCAGACGCTACCGTCCTGTACATACATGGCTTCAAGCATCATGGACGCACATGATGAACACCACTGTTGCTTTTTAGCTACATCTTGAACAACTCGCCGGTTATATTCAAGGCATGATGAGCGACAATCATCGCCTGATTTGTTAAGCAAAGGTTCGGCAGGTAGCTGGATATGTTTGTTAGCGGTCATATTCGGTAGACTGTCACAGTGTTCTACTTTATACCTCACGGTTGTTGTCGTTGAAACGAAGGGCGACGCCAGATTGTAGACCCCCTGATTCAAATTCTACAGTTTCAAACATTGTTAACCTGTAGGTCCAGTAACTGATGGCCAAGATGAAAACTTCAAGTAAACCGGTTTAGATATCACTTACCCCACAGTTGAGGATTCAATCCCTGATTGGTATAGAAATGATTATGTACAGGCCTAAGCCTGACCTTCTTCAGGTGGCACACTACAACGGTGCATTGAAAGGTAATGCTTTATATAGGGAGAACAACATATTCGGGTGACTACCGATTGTTTTTGTGTTTACAAATCATGATCATTTCGGTTCTATATGTAACGACTGCTTTGGTCGGAACTGCAGACCCGAGAGACTTCTATTGTGATCAATAAGGTTCTGGAATACACTAATCTCTCTTGTCACGGAAAACTGTAGGCGCGTGCCACTTGCGCACAGCTGCGATGACCCACATACACCGAAGATCCTTGAAGAGAATAAATACGACGTCATAGGTGTATGACATCATCATAAGAGGGGATTCAGCACCTGCGCCGTCTCAGTAAAAGTCCACTATGTTGGAAATACAAGATAAAGCAAAAAATAAAAACGGCACTATAGCTATCCTCACCTATATATGATATAAAAGGCAATAATCTCAACTTGACAGTAACATACTAACCAACAACTTACTCAAAAGACCCATTTTTGGGTCCTCCGAGCTCACAAAATCCGAGACGGGCCACCAAAATAGTAGTTAGCTGGTGAACAGACATCTACTTCAAAGCCACTCCATTCTGCACGCCCAAATTCTCCATAGCCAACTCAACCACATTCTCCCAAGCAGCCGCCTTAACTCTCGTCTTAAACATATCCTCGACTTCAAATCCAAGACGCATCAAACGCTGCTCACTGCCCCACTCACCAACTGCCATGAATCCAACCGGAACTCTTCCGTCTCCTTCTCTCTCTTCTGTCCATACTTTACCAGCGTCTTCTCTTCCCTCAGGGACGGCATATCCAACAGGCAAGGAAATAGCCGGGGTACCGCAGAAATTAGCGAGCCACACGTAGCGCATACTCTTCAGTGTCATGCCTCCATCGTTGATTCCATGCTTCAATTCGGCGGGATCCCGGATAGGCCAGCCGGCGCAAGCAGTTACGGGGGATACAATTAACATGCCGGGGTACGTCTTCCAGAGGTAGGCAAGATGACGCATGATTAAGCCACGGAGCTTTTGGGCTAGCAGATAGTCAACGGATGACGACGTCCGACCCAGGGCAATGAGAATCTTGTTAGCAGCTGAGAGACCGGCAGTTGATGGCAAAAGGGTAGCAGCATCAGTGAGAACAGTTAGGGCATGTGCAAGTTGACCTTCGGTGGCGTGTGGGATCTTGATAGGGACAACCGTATACCCCTTTTCAGAGACAAGACGGCGAACAGTTTCCATACATAACTCGCGGTTTGCCTCATCAGCTTCGGCGATCCACTCCTCATCTAGACCTAGAATACGCTTATCTGGAATAGCAGGAGACATAGTAAACGGTGCCATTTCAGAGAAACTAGAACCGGGATCTGGCTTAGCAATAACGTCAAACAAGGTAACCAGAGATGCCATATCTGCGGCGATAGGCCCATTCACAGCACATGTAATAGCATGGTTTGGGCCAGGGCGGAAAGAGACACGCGCATGGGAAGGCTTTAACCCGTAGACGCCACAGAAACTACTAGGGATACGGATACTACCACCACCGTCACTTCCCATAGCAACGGGGACCAGACCAGCTGACACGGCATATGCCGATCCAGATGAAGAACCACCAGTGTAGTAGCCTGGGTTATAGGGGTTAAGAGGAGTACCATAGTGTGGGTTATTTCCCGTTGTGTCGAGACCGAATTCGTGCATTGATGTCTTGCCAATGACAACGGCGCCGGCTTCTTCTAGCTTACGGACACACCAACTAGTGGGGGTAATACCTTGGACGGCGGGCTCTGTATAGTCATTAGGAGAGCCTAGACAGGTAGTGTACCCATCCATCTCATATTCATCCTTAACTGTGGTCGGCACTCCGTCCATGACACCCAGCGGCTGGCCCTTGGCATATCTCTTCGTTGACTCCTCAGCAGCTTTCAGAATCCGTTCCCTCTTCACCTCAAACCACGCGGTAGAATGACGACCCGGTGGAACTGACTCCCGGTCAACCAAGGGTGTAATAGCCCTAGCGACATCTGTGGGTGTGATTTTACCCGAGAGGAAAAGACGGTGGTAGTCTAAAACGGAGTGATAACCGGAACCTCCGACTGGGAGATCTTCAATAGCGGTTGCTTGACCATCGGCTGAGCCTTTGGCTTTTTCTTCCGATTCCAGAGGGATTACGGTGGGATCATAACGCGGTTCAAAGTCAAGTAGGCGCGCGCCGATTTTTCCCGGGCGGTCGAAACCTGTGTTTAGCCAAATGTACCGACTTAACCAGGCCAAGGTCTCCATTCTACGCCCGTTGTCAGTAGATACTACACAGCCAGTTTCTTCAAAACTTACAGCCATGCTGCCACCACAAGGGGAATCCCCTTCAACACAAAATTATCTTCATTATGGACGGACAAAGTACCATCCCGTACCCTAATCCGGTCAGCACATATTGATTGTGTAAGCCCCGTGCTGACATCTCCACTTACGTTTCCAGTGGTTCCGGATAATTGATAAACCTTTTACGCATCGGCGGTGGGTCTGACATGTTGATTTTGTTGGGTATCTCTAGGGATGCGGAAATGATTGGCGTGGGATTTCCGCGTCTGAAAAGGCTGTTATGGTGTGTTTTTATATGGAGTGAGGTATCGTCCGTATCTAGAAACCCGAGGGTTTTATACGAGAGTAAGGGTTGTGAATAGGGTGATTGTGGCTGGAGATATTGGTGTGATTCCGAACGCAATAGACCGATGGATGAATATTCAGGTCATTTTGACCAGGGAACACTTCGGATTAATTCTAGGAGCTTCGGAAAGATGGTGAGCGCGAATCTCGCGAACCTCAAAACGTGTAGATCATGGTATAATATACAATAGGGTTGTCCAGGGTTATAGTTACATCCAACATCACCTTATTTTACAGGCACAAATCGGTTGTCTAATAGAAGTGCTCAAACACTTTGTCATTCTCATTAGACAACTTTCAATTCATCATGAGAATCTCCCCAAAACCCCAAAATCCAAAAGACCCACTCAATTCTCCGCATTCGCTCCGGTAAGGGCGGCTCCTTTAGCTCCATTCTTGACCCACCCAAAACCTCTTAGAAAGATCTGATAAGAAACTAAGATCGTGGCCCCTGGCGCCGAAGAAGGAAAGGGAAAATTCTTTCTTTTGGCATGTTGAATCCTTTGGGAATTAGAAGGGCGATGGTGTCAGTGGGTTTTGTCATGTCACGAGGAGATGTCGACATTACATCACATGTACACACATGCATATGTACCTACATAGGTACATACACACCTACATAGAACCGACACCTGAGAAGAGCGGTCTGCCGTGCCACCTGTTGTGTATACTTCGCAAGGTAGCACCGACTAACCGCTTCTCTCCATCCCGGGCCGGCCCCAACAAATAAGTTAAGCCTGTTTAAGCCCACGTTTTAAGGGAAATCCAATCCTATTCCCGCCTGAATATTGCCCCTGCATATATGGCCATATGCTTGCAGTCCAAATAGTCTTGTGGGATGGATGATTACTTTGGGGAAACAGTCTTCCGGACTTCGGTAGCCTGGCCCGAGAGGACAGTCTATAAAGACCATGGAGACGGCCTTGCTGCCGAGGGCCACTAGGGCTTGGCTTGTCAAGTTCTTTTATTGGTGTTCTCTGTGTAAACAACTTTCTCTACACATTCATCTACATTCAGTTTCATACTACATGCATCTACATTTCAAGACACCCTCTTTCATCTCAATTTCATGCTGTCCTCAATTGCATAATCCAAATATCACCTGACACACGTCCCACACACACAACCCTGAACCCTAGAAAACACCCCTCTTACATCATTCCGCTGCACCCGGCCAATCGCCAAACACTCATTCTCTTCTTTTCTGCAACTCATTTTGTGGTCAATTTTATATTCCATTTTTGGAATTCACAATGGCCATATTTGTTGATTTGGATGACGTCCCGTCGTCCCCTTTGGACACCACTGCGACCAATGGCATGCTGAATAGCTGCGAAAGGGAGGCAGTGACGGCCCGGGCACCGACGTATGAGACATTCAGAGACCGTCGAGATTTCACAAGCACCATTGACTCTGTAAAGGAGGCTTCTGAGAAGCCTACTGCACAGGAGATGATGGCGGCTTTGAACATCGGGGTTGACGAAAATGTTGCGCCGGCGATCCGGGCCTTCGCTTGTTACCCGTAAGTATTTGTGGTGTATCTGGATATATCTCGGAGAATTATACTAACGAGAGACTATAGAATTGCAGCTGAGGTAGCTAGACATGTTGACCTTAACACCATGGATAGTCTGGCTCGTTCGTGCAAGTTTATCCATGCGTCGTTAAGTCATTACCACGCGGCCCTTAAGGGGAGCACACTTGTGTGTAGCAAGGAACGAGGACGGGCTCATAAAGCCCCGAGTTCCGAGCCCCTGCGTAGGTATGGTCCTGTCAAGGTCAATCAGTGTGCCCGCGATATGGTCTCCGAGTGCCGACAGTGTGGAACTGTAGTGTGTCGTGTAAGTTGGTCACCACAATCTATCAATGTGTATAGCAACTAACATGACCTAGAACTGTGTTGACAAACCCCCCTCATTCACTTCTCTAAGAGCACGCCACCGTCGTCTCTGCACAACATGCATATCATCTCCCCTTCCTACTGTCCTTAACCCTCCACTTGATCCCCAACACGTTAACCCCACCTTCGTCGCTGCATCGCTTTGTACTTGTGCTACGGCTGGTCCGTGGCTTTGCAAAGACTGCAGTGTCATCACGAATAGCTCTGATTGTTTATACCAGCGGTATGCCCTCTTATGTGGCCTTTCACCCCGCGACACCTCAATACTAACAAATAGCATGATAGCCTGTGGAATCAGCGCATCGCCTGCCGTCAAGTGAGCCCCGAGTTGGGTGGCGCGCCAAGACCAGTCTTTTGCGGGAAGGAAAATAGGTGTCTAGCAGCTTATGAACGTGAAGAGATAGAGCCTATTGGGAGTTTTAATGTGGCGAAAATCTTTATGAAGATTATATCTGGTGCTGATGTATATGAGGCTTTAGATGAGACAGAAGAAGATACTGTATTAGAAAGAGAAAAGGATGGGATAGTACGGAGTTGGTGTGGGTGGTGTGACCGACCAATTCCGGGTTCAACTGATCGAAACGGGTTATTAGACAGAGTATAGAGATAATTTTGGTTTCCTTTCTGAAAAATATGAGGATTTTGTTGTTCTTTTTAGACATGACAATTTTGATATTCATATGGTACACACTGTCGTTCTTGACGGCAGTTTCTAGTAAAACAAGATGATACAAGGACACCACTTCACCTTTCCCAACTCCAATAATATACAGTAACAGTCTACCCTGGGTATCCTCTTTTGCAGAGACTGATCCCTTATAGCTCACCCCGATACAGCATCTCCTTCCGTCTGCTCCGATCTTCCCTCGCCCGTGTCTTCTTAGGACCCCATCTGCTCTTGACCACATCCAGCTTCTCCTCCACCTTCTTCTGGTGCTCCTTTGGCGCTGATGTGCAAATAGCCACAAACACATCCGAGCAGTTGAACTTGCGCGCCAAAGCCTTAATAGTCCACTGGGTAGGATCCTCCTTTCTCAATCTCTGAATCTCCCGTGCATCCTCAATCGTCAAGTGGTATCTGGGAGCAGCACCGCGAGTCTGAACCTCAATCCGTGGCGGCAAATCCTCTTCCTTTACTGGAGTGGCGAACAACGCCGCAATATTGTTCACACGCCGCGGGTCATTGCTAGGCAGGAACTTGTGGGGAGTATGCCACGGGGAAGCGGCGGACGACGGAGGGTTGTAGATAATAGTAGTAACGGCTGATGCTTTCCCGGTAGTAGCGACGACCTCGGGGCGCATAGAAGGGTGCGGGGGGATAAGAAGAGAGCGCTTTGTCCGGGCGGCGGTCTGGTGGGAACGAGTAGCGGAGGGAAGAGCCCGGGCGATGATAGGCCGGCGGGTGGCGACGGCGGTGGTGGGAAGAACCATTTTATAGAGAGAATCGGGGTTGTCGGGGGGTTTCGCCGGTGGGTAGACGTTCGGTCTGGCGATGACGGATACAGGACGGACGGTACGGTGGATACCAGAACTTCTCGGGAGGACTTAACCGTCACTCAAAACAAAGGCCAGGAAAACAAAGGAAATGAACCGAGAGAAGCTGGGTTTCTCTAATCGAGTGAGCTTCTCGATATCGGCGAGCTTTTGGAAATTAAAGTGGTCGTCGTCCGTCTTCTCTATGCCTGGCATCCAATGATTCCCGGAGCGTCACCTTCAAAATGCCATCAATTTTGCTTCCCCACAAAAAGTTGGATACTAACCAACCAGATGTCGTAAAAGTGGAAGCTTTGCTGAGTGACCCTTGTGGGTAACCCTTGTCAATGTTGTCAATAACCCTAGAGATAGGGTTTCTACTTATACATGTGAACACACTTGCACGATATTTTTCCAGATGATACATGTTTTCTAAAGCTTACGATAGATCTATGAATCAAGAAAGCATAATGAGGCTGAAAATTCATGCCTTTATTTTGAAACTAACGCTTTTCGTCTTCATGTGAAGGTATTTTTTCTTCAGAATCCATGCAAGATCCTGGACCAAAATCGCTAATCCCAAACAACAACGCATTGACAGCGAAGCAGCTCGATTATTCTATGTATTCCAATGACGTCGGTTGATCTCCAATGATTATCGTAAATCCCCGGTTCATCAGGGCGCCACTTGACAGCCGGACGGTACTGCGAGGATCTGCTGACAGTGGGCTCAGTCAGTTCAGCCGTACTGTATGTATACATGTATGTACGTGTGTGTTTTTGTACACAGGCAAGTTGGTGGCGATGCTTTATGCATATCTCGTGGCCAGGGCTTTAAAAAGAGCGTAACATGGGCCAAAATGGTTACTGTTGTCTACAGTTGTAACTCTTGTTGACCGCAGTGGGACAGCGCCTCTTTGTCGGATGGTCAAAGTCAAGTGACAGGGTGGTACATCTGTATTCATTCATTCCCAAAATTTAAGTCCTAAAGAAGGGCAGTTAATGCTTGCTTGCGTGGTTCTGAGTGATTTTCACAAACAAAACTGGCCTCAAAGCTTTTTTCACATGACGTTTGCTCTCATGCCTTTAATAGTTAACCCTGACCATTGAGGCTTGTGGTTTTTGTGCCGGCTTTTGGTCTGTACCTGTACGTAACCTGCAAAGCTAGAATCCCGTCGGACCGGGAATGGCTTTGCCGAATGGAGTTCCTAATTGGCAATATACAGGCTGCGGTGTGCCGGTTGCCCACGTTGTTGAAACACGCCATTTGCAGGCGTCTCATAGGAATACCTTTGTGAAAAAAATGCATGTCGCCTATTGTTTGTTTACACTAAGATATAGCGGGTGAGACTCCAACTGGAACCACGTCATGGGGATTCACAGGTTCGCGGGTTGTTGGTTCCAAGACGTTCCATGGGGGTTGAATCCGACTCATCCTTTGGTGTATTCTAGGTCATGCGACGGACAGAGTGGAGACTGATGTTCATGATTTTGGCCCCTGAGGATGGAGGGGTGAACGAACATTACAGATGGGTCCCCTGGGTCATAGCCTGGAGGATTTCAGACGAACAATGTGGTGTAGGGAGTGAGGGCTTGTGCTCAGCCCAAATGGTGATGCTACTAATACTAGTGTTTCTATATGTAGGAGCGGCATTTTTGAGACTTTGGTGTTGCTTTCTTTTACTTGTTTTGTTTGTCTTTATTTAGTAATATAGATAGGGAAACGAACCATGATGTCCATGATGTGTTTCAAAAAGAAGTAGAAGAAGCAGCAGAATCATCTTGTCTGTTGCTACGGGTTTCCCGGTTTTGCTAATGAAAAGGCCTTGCTTATGTGCTTCCTCTGGTTGGCTGCTTCAAACATGCTGTTGTCTCTCATGTGCCAGTGGATTCAACATGATGGCTCCATGTAATGTACTCCGTAACACACGTCGTAACAAGGCCGTTCCGGAGACACCAATTACGGGCAACCTTTTCCCGGGTTGGTCTAGCTGGCATTGTGTTGCATGAGTAGTCGTCGTTGTTTAGCGTATCTCTAACGATAGGTTCAGTCCAAAGTGATGCAAAGGATCAAATTTGGTTGGGAAATCTGAAACGACGGGCTTCCAGAATGGACGAGTTTGGATACGGCACGACGAAGCGCATAAGAGGGATTTTTTGTCGGTGTTGTTATTTTTTACTATGGTGGGGATACAAAACTATGTATATTGTGGGGAGGTAGGATCATCAAGTATCAACATAGAAGAGGCGCATGACGACGCTCAAGACGACAACTCAAGACGATTGATTATAGGTCGCACATTATGGATGCCTCTTTTGGACGGATAACTGGGAAATAGCGGGTTGGTGACACCTTCAGTCTTGATATCGTCTGGGCCTTTCATTTCCCGTTGTTCGCCTTCCCTTTTGGGTGGCCAGACATCAAGACAGCTGACTTGTGTTTTTTTTCGTTCATTTTCCTCAATGGTCTCTTTTGTCTTGGCATATGTGAACCTCCCGATTTGGACAGATGGATTTGTTGTATAGAACAGGGGCGCACAGTCTTAATTTTTCTATATGGTTCTTCTTAGAAGACAAAATGTCTACTTTTGTAGATGTACATAGTTATAGTTATAACATGCGTAATCTTGGTATAGACACATACGATAGTTGTTGCTGGGCAATTATAGTTTCACGAAAACGTCACTTAGGACTCCCGTGAATTCTGCATTCTACACATATTATCAACTGGAAAACAAAAAGCGTCATAATTGAAACCAATTTTCTCCTGTTTTCTCTTTTTGGCTCTTTTATGCTCTGCTCGGTTATCGTGGTGTGGTCAGTCGCCGGTTTTGTCAGAAAGAATTTCCATTCCCTTTTGCCACGGGGGTAATTCCCTTTGCGGACGGTCGTTCGTTTCGTTGGGTCACTCGCTCGCTCGCTCGAATCATAGACTGATTCATTCCAGGTCAGGGCTGACTTTGCTGGCGTTCCATTGCATTCATTTGACCGTGGCAATTTATTCGCCTGGGTAATCTGGATTGGCGTTTGGTAGTGATACTGTCTTGGATGCTCATTACCGATTATGACCGACGCATCGGATTGGAGGGAGTGTTTATCTACAAAGTAAACAAGATTTGCTTTCGTCTTTTCAGGCTTGAGCGTGCTGGACTATCCACCCACCGGAGCAAAAGTACTTTAGTCGTCACACTCGAGATATTCGCCCCCTCTGCTTTTGCTATCGCCCTCAGTGACGCCCTCTTTGGTGTGTTGTGGTGTGTCTGTTGCTTGGACTCATTCCAATCACTCGGTTTCAACAAGTTGCCAAAATGACGACACTCAGACGCCGCCACTATAGGCGTTCCTGTGGCTTGTAGCGGCTTTGTTGATTGCGACAAGGCCTTGTAGCCCGCAGCAATTAAGCGTTAATGGAAAATACAGTGGGTTCGGAGGAGCTAGGACTTTGGCCCGTCGTAATCGACTTATAAGACGACCAGGTCTAAAATACCCAGTTTTAATCACTAAATAATATAGGAATTAATTACTTATTAAAAGGTCCCGCCATCCGGTCTTTTGTCTTTTCTAGGAATCTTGATCTCAGTATATATAGACTCTTTACATCCACTCCTCTTTGACGAACAATCTTCCTCCAATCATCCGGCTTTATCATTCAATCTATTCATTCTTTACAACTTGAACTCGAACTTTTAGACTTCACGACACTCTAGTCTCTCAACATCACAATCGATACACCGTAACATCCGAATATATCTATCATCATGGCTTCCCAGGTTGCTTCCAACACACACACTATGTCTATTCCCATGCCTTCACCTTCCGCTGGTGCTCTCCGCTCCGGTCTACAGACTCCTCCTCTTCGCGCCATGTCATCTTTCACTCGTACTCACGAGGCTTCGTCTCCGGGCTTCTTCACTCATTCGCCTCACCGTGCTCTGCCTCCTCTTTTGTCTCCTACTCCTTCTATCTTTGAACGCGATGTTGAGTCTGTCGCTCCCCGCACTCTCGATATCCCCTCCCACATTGCCACCGAAAACCACATTCCTTCTGTTCTCGACGCTTCATCTATGGCCATTACCGATTCTCATCTTGACCCTGAGACTATCGAAATCATCACTGCCAATAACCATCAACTTGCCGCTTCTCCTTTCCTTCCTCCCGCTGCTTGGTACGATGATCTTGCTTCTCTTTCCGCTGATCGCATTCCCGATGATGCCTCCATTTCAAACTTTGGTTCTTTTGAAGCCCGCGCTCCTTCACCAGGAACCCCACCTGCCGATGTTCGTCGTTTGAGCTTCATCTCTTTCGCCGACATGGTACAATCCGAACAAACCCCACATCTCGCCCCTCTTACTCCTCGTCGCGACTCTCTGCATCCTTCTGGACTTGCTTCTCTTGATGGTCTTGCCCGTTCTGCCTCCCCAAAGCATTCCGCTGTTCACAGTCTTCAGACTGGCTCGCCCTCAGCTTCAGTTTCCGGAGAATTCAGAAGAGCCATTGACATGTCGCCTGAGCGGAGATCGGTGGCAATTATCCCTGTGGCGGAACCGGATGTTGCCGTTGAAACCATGGCGCAGGCCTTGAGACGGACTACCAGTGGCGATTTGGGTGTTGCGCGTGGTCGCAGTCACCCTGTCAGCCCCATCTAAATTTGGCGTATTTCTTTGATTCCTTTTTTGTTCTTTTTTTGTTGATATCACGATGACATGACTGGGCTAGTTATTTGACTAGTCCACCTTTTCCTTGGTTTTTTTTTTTCTGGCTTGGAGTTTTTTTTCCTTTTTTGCTTCAAATGCCATGTTTCTCTGGGACGGATACCTCTTTGCAACGGCTTTTTTCTGAATATATGGTGCTTTTTTCTTGTTTAAAAATCAGTTTCTTGAATGTAAAATCATCTCCAATTTTGATTGGCATTTGTATGCCCGTGAATATGAACAAAACGAATCATGGACCCTGGTAACCCTAACCAACAAGATATGCAAGAACAGCAAAAATACGAAACCAACTCTAAAAAAAAAGCAGGGCATAAAAACGACAACAAAAACCCAAAAGCAAAAAAAACACCCTAAAAGCAATTCATCAGACGGTAAATACCAATCCACCAACATTAGTCGTTTAGAAACGTTCCTTCATGCGAGCTGAGACACCACGGAGGTTGTTGTAAACCTTTCCGGGTTGCTTACCCAGAATCAAAGCGCAGACACAGGCCTTTGCGATCTGGGTAGGCTTGTAAGCGCCGAGAATGTGGATTTTGCTGTCGGCGAGAACTATTCTGGTACGAGTGGCATTCTCAATGGCAAACTTGGTCTTGCCGTCCTTGCCGGCAATACGACCAATCGCACGGGAAAGATGGTCGCCTTGAAGGGTCTTGACGTCCTTGATTTCGAAGGTTTCGATGTACAGGTCCTCGAGACGGAGAAGCTAGACGTGTGTTAGTAAAATGGAAGGGTGATGACGAGTTTGCGAAACCTACAGCAATGGCATCCTCAATCTCAAAGCCTAGGGAGAAAGCCTTGACGAAGTCCTCAGCCTTTTGCAGAGCACCGGGGTCGGTAGTGTGCTTGGAATTGCGCAGCTCAACGGCCTTGCGCTTGGTGTTGAAACGAGTCTGGATCTTGAGGTGTTCGACGAGTGGAGGGTAGATACGAGGCCAGTTGGCCTTGAGAGGCGAAAGACGGTGGGGAGGAATGCGAATTTGGCGAGTTTGAATGCGGATGGCAGTGCCCTGTGCTTGGGTTAGTATCTTCGTGTGACGTGAGTTTGCGATTGGGCTCTGTCAAGACTTACAACGTCTTTGGCGGCGTCAAATCTTGGCCGGCCGTCAAGATCCTCATCCAGTTGCATCTCGATGTTATCGGCAGAGGTAGGCTGGTTGACGATCTCAAAGGTGGGGGTGGTTGAAGAGGCGCCCTCGAGAAGGAGGTCCTCGTCTTGCTCCATGATCTCTTCGATAGCAGCGAAGGCGGCGGCGGCAGCGGGGTCGGCCGAAGTTGGCTCGGGGGCCTTCAGGGCAGTGGGGGCGGCCATTTTATGTGTCGAACGTAAAGCGCTTGTCTGGAAGAATAAAAAGTTAATTGGGTATATATGACGTCTTCTTCGTCGTGATTATCGCCTTCACTTCGTCTATGTAAAGATTCTCTGTCGTTGAACTTGTGGGGGAAAAAATCACTATATTGTGCACGGTGAAGAGAAAAAACACAGACATGCTTATCGATGGCTCTGATTGGCCCGATAACTAGTGCCTCTTAATGGCCCGCTTGGGGATAAACTGGAATCCCGGCTCTAAGGAATGACGGACTCTTGGTGACTTTGGACAAGCCGGACTGGGTAATGGGTCACGGAATAGGTTTATTTAGATTTGGGGGTCTTATAGGCGTGAGATTCCGGTAGTTCGGACTGGTCAAGAGAGTTCCAGGCCGGTCAAAGGCAGTTTCGGGCAATTTCCGCGGCTGTCAAATGCGAACCACCCTGGTCAAGATTTTCAGTACCTACATTGTACAGTGGAGGGGTTTCTAAGAACGGCAGTCGGATGACGAAATCGGGTTTCTTTTTTTGCCTAAGTGCTGACAGTCGTAGACTAAACATTTCAACTTGTTTCTTTCTTCCAATTTTCTTTGCCTCCGCATTTTCGGAATTGATACGTATTTCTCAAGTTAATACCATCCACTTTCTTTGCCTTGTCGTACTTTGCGTAAAATTCTTCATTACTTCCGAATTCAACTTGTATATTCGCCAAGTCCCGGTACCTTGAGAGACATCATTGATTGTCAAACGCCGATCTTCCATTCTCGACTACCTTCGCGGCTTTCCTGCTATCACTAAACTGAGCTTCCCATCTATTTTGCCATCCATTCATCAACAAACAAACGACGACAGTGATCAAACCTCGGCTTCCATATCCCCCCCCGCCATGGTGAGCCACGATGGCTAGCCGTCACATCTCGCTTCTCCGCTCGCAGGCTCTTCGGCGTAGCTCAACTATAGTGCGCCACCACGCTGTGGCTGATGCGCTTTCCTCGAGAATCACGGCAACTGCCGGGAACGGCGCTCTTTCCCGGACTTTTGCAACGACTGCCGTCTTCAGTAAAGTTGCGCCACTCAAGAGGGTGTGGCGCCAGGCTGAGCTTGTCTTGTTTATCTTGAAAGCTTCTACACCTGGAAACTCTCGTTCTTCTTCTTCTTCGTCCTCTTCCTCTCACACCAAACCACCGCCAACAACAAGTTCAAATTTGATAGATAAAAGCTATCAAGATGCCTATCCCAGAACTTCCCCCGACGCCCCCTCGCACCCCGCCTCCTCCGACAGAAACACCCAATCGCCTGATTCTATTGCCAATCAGGTGTCAAAGTATCTGTCCCTCCACAACCTTCCTAGCTTACAACATCTGCAACAGTCAATGCAGCAAAGAGCTACAAAAGAAGAACTTCTCGCCGCTGCCACGGGGTTTTGGCAGCGCCTTCAAGTCCGTTTCAAGTGGGCTTCCATCCGGAGTATGCGCCCTTGGAACGTCGACGAATGGGGTGCTTTCGTTTCCTGGTTCATGCTGGGACACCTCGTTTGGATCCTTTTAGGGACCACAACCTTTTTCTCTATCCTGTTATGGAGCATTAACACCGTCGTTGCCCAGGAAACTCTGGCCAAACGCATCGGCGACTATTTAACACAATCAGCTGGCGTGACTATCGTCTTTGAGTCAGCTATTGTGCCTAAATGGAAAGACGGTGTTATTTCTTTCCGTAATGTTTTTGTGTCCCGTCGTCCTGGACAGGTGTTGTCGTCCGTGAGCAAAGGTTCCTCTACGGATGCAGCGGCTGTTGCGGCGGCCGAGCGGACCTCAGAAGATGTCAAAAGCGCAGAAGTTAGTGCCACCGACGATGGCAATTATACGCAGTTTGATGTGACTATGTCGACAGTCAACGTCACCTTATCGTTTTTAAAATGGTGGAATGGAAAAGGCCTTCTCAAAGATGTCGAGATCAAGGGTGTTCGCGGTATTATCGACCGGACGTCGGTCGTGTGGCCTGAGGATTTAGGGAATCCGCTGAGCTACCGTCATGAACATCAGCCAGGCGACTTTGAGTTGGATTCTTTCAAGATGGAGGATCTGTTAGTAACGGTCCACAATCCAAGTGGTTTCCGCCCATTCCCGGTCAGCATTTATTCGTGTGAATTGCCACAACTTCGCAAGCAGTGGCTCTTTTACGACTTTTTAGCGGCCAACCACATGTCGGGCTCATTTGATGGAGCCCTTTTCACCATCCATCCGCGTCAAGTATCCAACTATGATGCGGGTGCAGCTCTCGATGCTATGGGCGCTCATACGAATAGCATTGGGCCGCCAGAAGCATGGAAGAAGGTTAGCCGGATGCGCATCGATGGTCTCAAGATCGACCATCTCAACGGTGGTGTTGCAGGTCCTTTTGGCTGGATTTATGAGGGCAACGTTAACATCACTGCCGATGTCATTTTCCCTAACGATAATGATGGCAGTCTCTCCCGGGTTGTTTCTGATGTCTATGATCATCTTGAGGAGATGGTCAATGTCAACCGGAGACGGTTCCTCAAGGAGGCTCCAGAACTTCTTGACCGCACTGGCCTGTCGGCTGTTTACCGGCCAGATTTCTCTCTGCATTCAGTGCCATCGGAGGATGATGAAACTTTGGATACGGAGAAGCATGTTACCTCCATTCCCACAAGTTACACGCTTGGTCCCCGGACGCCTGGCTTTCTGGACGATTATGATCACCACGCTCATGACCACGATCTCGTCTCTTCTTTTGTTAACCCAGACACCCGCAAGTATGTTCTATGGGACATGCGGATCTCGTTTAACGACACCAAAGCCAGTGTTCCGTTGTTCAGCAACAATATGTCGTATGTCAATCAAGCTCTGGTCCGACCTATTGTTGCATACATCAACGCCAAACGGACCAGTATCCCGATTTCCTGCCGCTTGGTAAAGCGCCATGGCGACTTCCGAGGGTCTTGGACAATCTGGGATTGTGGTCTCATGGATGATTTGGGTGCCGAGACTTATGATGCCTTTGCCCGAGATGTTGAGGATCAGCATAACCGCGTGAGGCGGTTAAAGAAGGTTGGATTCTGGACTTTGAGTATGGCTATTCAGGCCTTGTTCATGGGGATGGCGGGAAGTATTATGTGAGGTGGAAAAAAGATGAGATTTCCCCGGGCTGTAGTGGGCAGCACCGGGCATGTTATTATTATTTGGGGTTTCTTTCTTTTGGCGTTCTGTGGCATTCATTTTGGACTCCTATTTTTCGGGTTTTGATCAAAGCAAGCTTATGTATAATATACCTTATCTTCTGTTTTATGATAAACGTCTTTGTTACACGATATTCGCAGTGTTATGCGTGTATTTCGCCAAGTGTATATATGCATGTATGTGTGTATGTGTATCGTAAACTGTTTCAAATTTGAACAAAAACAAACTGTAAATTATCTTGTAACCATAAGAAATTCCGAAAAGCAAGAAAAAAAGAACCCCTTTTATGCAACCCTAAACATAAACATTCGCTAGTGTAATGCAATCCTTTACTTAATCTCCAACAGCTTGACATCGAAGGTCAATTGCGAACCACCGGGAATACCGGGGATGCTCCGGCTACCGTAAGCCAACGGCGCGGGAATCACCAGGCGACGCTCACCACCAATGGACATACCGGCAACACCGATATCCCAACCCTTGATGACCTCACCCTTGCCAAGCTTGAAAGAGAAAGGCTTACCCTTCTTGTTGGCATCGAACACCTTGCCGTTGTCAAGCTTACCAATGTAGCGCATGGCAACGGTGTCACCCTTCTTAGCGACACGGCCGGTACCGGTCTTGCGGTCCTCGACGGTGACGCCCTGGACGACACGCTTAGCGGGGGGGCCGGCAGCGGCCTTCTTGGCGGGAACCTCCTTGGCGGCGGGCTTCTCAGCGGGCTTCTTGGCGGCCTTGTCGGCAGCCTTCTTGGTGGGCTTCTCAGCGGCAGCGACGGCGGATGAGCCGGTGGGACCCTGCTCAAGGTTCTTGGCGAACTGGACGCTCTTCTTATCAGCCTTCGTCGCGGCGGCCTCAGCCTTGGCGTTCTTCTGCTTCTTGCCCTTGTCCTCGGCCTTGATCAACTCGTCAAGTCCCTGCTCGGCGGCGCGCTTCTTGCCCTTCTTGGAGGTGTCGACTAGCTTGGGGGCTTCCTCCTCGTCGTCGGACTCGAGCTCGGTGACGCGGGGGTGGGGGAGTCCGTCGAGGGAGTCATCGGCATCAAGGTCGGAGTCGGACTCGAAGTCGTCCTCATCGTGCTCCTCGTCAGAGCCGCACGAGTCGCAGTCGGAACCCTCCTCCTCGTCGGGGTTGATGATGTGGTTACCGGTCAGGTAGACGTTGTGGGTACCCTTGACAAGGAAGTAGACCTGCTCGCCCTCGTTGATGTGGATGTCGATGGGCTGCTGGTAGTTGCGCTCGGTGTCGAGAGTGCAGACAACGTACTCTTCAGGCTCATCCTGCTCGTCCTCCTCCTCAGACTCCTCGTCAGACTCGGTAGCGCGGCCCTTGCCCTTGCTGGGCTTGGAGTCCTCCATCTCCTCGTCAGACTCCTCCTCGCGGGCAGCAGCAATCAGCTTGGAAAGGGCAGCGGCGCGGGCCTTCTTGGCCTTGGAGGGGTCAGAAGGACCACCGTTCTCCTCGTCGTCGGACTCCTCCTCATCATCGGAGCCACCGCCGAGAAGAGCCTCGAGCTGGTCAGCATCGAGCTCATCCTCATCCTCCTCCTCATCCTCAAAGTCGCTGGGGAGACGGATGATCTTGAGGGTGGAGCGGCTGATGGAGGGGATGTCACCGTTACCGTCGGCGATAGGGGCAGCAGTGGGGTCAATGGCGGCCATGGTGATGCGGATCTAACGAATATGAATGCCCCGTTAGTAACAAAGCTTTTCTAAAGCTACAGAAGGCTGGTCTGATCAAAAAACTTACGTGAGACTGGATCTTGGTGGCGTTAACCGGGACGAGGAGCTCGCCGGCGGGGACCTCAAGGCCGTAAACGGAAACGGGAACGAAGGACATTGTGAAGGATATCTGAGGAATTAAAGAAACAATAATGAGGATTAGAAGAGTCAATTAAGGTCCCAACAACAAGACAAGAGACCAGAAATGAAAATGACAGTCGAATGAGGCTGAAATGGGTAGAAAAAAAAAGAGAACAGCAGACAAGTCGTGTTTGGTAGTTGCTCGATTTTCTGCTTGCCAGGTCAAACTTTTTTTTTGGCCATGCCCCACTAAACATGGATGCGCTCGCTTATGATTGGCACGATAAGCAGACTGCCTAGTATCTTATCTTATCAGCTGGACTAGGTAATCTAGTTAGGGTCCTGTAGGGTTGTCGCATGATGGCTTGCGACTTTTGTTTCACCCGCCGAGACAAAGTTCCTGCAGGAGCTTTGCAGGTGGTTAATGCGACGTACCGGAGGAGGATCTTATAAGGCGTAAGAATCGGACCCGGTGACCATCTGAACCAGGCCTCTGTGCGACTAGCGGGGCCGACGATGGAGTAAGTAGCATAGTGCCGGTAAAGGAGGCTCTCATTGCCGTTTCAAAGTGCCACGCGAGAAAGTACTATTGCTTATTCACCCCCGTACATCGTGGTATTCGATATGTCACTGATATCCACTTTATATGTCGGCAAGTCATCAGGGAATACAATTTATATAGTTGACGTAATGGCAAAGGGTTAACGAGGACGGACCCTGTTAAACTAGCGGCAACTACTATGTCTAGATATAGCCGCAGCATGCCAAACCACGATTGGAATTTCCTTTTTTATTTTTTTTCTTTGGAGCTTGGTGTGTATAAGTATTGATTGATTCCTCACCTACATCAATTGAGGATTTTCCGTTTTTGCGGTGGGATTTTTGTATTCGTACGGCTTTCTTACTGAGTATTTGTTACTTTTCAATAGCTTTATCACAGGCATCTGTTTTGAAACCTAGTATTTGAGTTGTTCGTGACGCGACTCCAATTGCCATCATGGCATTCTCAAAGAAGAACCGCATCGCGGCTATGATTGTGCTTGACACAATCTTCTGTATCATTGAGTTGACTGGTGCAGTATGGTTACAGTCATTGGCTCTCATGGCTGATGCCTTCCACATGGTGAGTTTCGTACCTTGACATGCATATCTTCAGAATACTAACTAATCGCGCCAATTTATAGCTCAATGACATCATTTCTTTGGCCATTGGCTACTACGCCGTCTCCATGTCAGAGCAATCATCTTCAGAGAAGTTTACCTATGGTGTAAGTGTAGCCACACGCTTGCTTTCAATGTGACCCCACATCTAACGTTTGTGTCCCGCGACAGTATCTCCGCGCCGAAATCCTCGGTGCCTTCTTCAACGCCGTTTTCCTTATCGCTCTTTGCGTTTCGATTATTCTCGAGGCTATCAACCGCTTCGTCGATCTCCCTGATATCCAGAACCCAAAGGTCGTTGTTATTGTCGGTTGCTTAGGTCTTGCCAGTAACGGCCTTGGGTTCCTTGTACTCGGTGGCCATGGACATGACCATGGGCATGAACATGACCACGACCATGATCACGATCATGACCACGACCATGGCCATGGACACTCTCATGGCGAACATGAAGGCCACGACCACACTGAGGGTTCCCACTCTCATGGACCCCACGATATCATCTCGGCCGAGGAAGGGTACGGGTCAACTTCCGCGCGCCGTAAGCACCAGCGTCTGCACAGCGTCGACGATATTAGCATCTACCCATCTTCGTTCCGTCAAGATATCCTGACTACCTCGCGGAAGCTCAAGGCATCCACCGTTGACCACGACCACGCCGATGAGCCTACCGAATCTTCGTCTCTTCTTGGCGGTCACTCGCACTCTCACTCTCATTCGCACAGCCATGACCATGACCATGACCACGATCACGACCACGATCATGAGCCCCGCGCCCGCCGTGACTCTGAGGTTCACCACAACCACAACCATACACGTCCTCTTCCATCTGCCAGCGGTAGCCACGGCCACAATCACGCCGACATGGGTATGAACGCTATGATTCTGCACGTCATCGGTGATGCCCTCGGCAACGTTGGTGTCATCGTCACCGGTCTCATCATCTGGCTTACCGAATGGCAATACAAGAACCTTGCTGACCCTGTCACGTCCCTATTCATCTCCTTCATTATCTTATACACCGCCATCCCTCTTACCCGCGCCACTGCCAAAGTTCTCCTCCAGGCTACCCCCGACCACCTTGACGTCTCCCTTATCCGCCAGGACATTGAAGGTCTCCCTGGTGTTGTCTCTTGCCACCACATCCACATTTGGCAATTATCCGACACCAAGATTGTTGCGTCCATGCACATCCAGGTCAACTTCCCTGAAGACCCCACCGGTGCCCACCGGTACATGGAACTTGCTCGCCGTGCACGCAAATGTCTCCATGCCTATGGAATCCACAGTGCTACTATCCAACCTGAGTATAGCGATGCGAATGTTCTCGCTGCTCTCCCCGAGGCTGGTCCGGCGGATTTGACTATTGGTACTGATGGTGAGGCTTGCCTGTTGGAGTGCATTGAGGACTGTGTTGGTAAGGGCTGCTGCCCTTCGCCTGTGAAAACAGGAAGCGTGACAGATGATGGTAGTGAGGACGGTCATGGCCACTCTCATTAAGTGATTCGTTTGTTTTTTTGTTTTTTTTTTCTTTTGTTTAGGAGATAGAGGGCGTTAGGGTGGCTTGCAATATTCGTATACATAGGTTGTAGAAACAATAAGTAACACAGTCAAGGTGGTTTTAGCAATAATTAGAAAACAAGACTTTTTATAACATAAATATTTGTCAAAGAACAATCCTACAAAACTCCTTTAAACCATAAAATAAAACACAACCAAACGAAGAAAAGCAAAACACCAGAATAACCAATCTACTGCCCGCCATTTCCGCCAGAGACTGACGGCTTCTTCAACATGATCTTTATCCGTGGCTTAGCAGAAGCCGGTGTCGTAGTAGACGCAGATGCAGGAGTCCCAACATTGGAGGAAGAAGGTGTATCTGCTTTGTCTCGCTTCTCCTTACGGTGCTCCTTATCCTTTGGTCTTTCCCTATCTCTATCCTTTTCTCTTTCCCGATCACGGTCACGATCACGATCTCTGTCTCTATCTCTATCTCTGTCTCTGTCCCTCTCACCAACACTCATAGCAGGGCTTCCGCTACGACCGGAAAGTGGCGTACGGACACCAGAGGTGCTACCTGGAAGAGGCTTACGGGAATTCTTGGGTGTGCTACTCGACATAAGACTCTTCAGAGTTGGCGCCGGAGAACCACGAGGTGAGCCAGAGTGTGTCTTGAGTGAGATCTTGGAGTTGAGCTTAAGTGTGGGACGACTGCTCGAGGCAGGTGAGTTGGCCGAAGGAGTGTGACTGTGGGGCGTAGAGGCACCAGAAGCCTTGGGGCGGTCACGATCCCGTTCCCGATCACGGTCGCGATCACGTTCACGTTCGCGGTCACGTGGTGTAGATGAGGCATCAGGGAGTGCACGCCGGGATGTAGACGAGTCGGGGAGCGGTGCACGTTCACGTTCAAGCTTACTTGGCGCTGGCGACGTAGCGGCCGAGGAAAGACTGGAAGAAGAGCCAGTAACTGAGTGCTTGATCTTTGGCGGAGCAATGCCTTTATGAGCACATGACTGTCTCAGAGTCTTGGACTTGAGAGTGACAATGAAGCGTGCGGCAGTGCTAGAGGTAGCAGGCGTCTTGGATGACGAGACACGCCACTTAGCATCGACACGAGGCCGCTTGGTATTTGAAGACAAAACATCATCGATTGGCTCAAGTGGGCGCTTGTTGCTCGTAGTTGAAGAAGCTGATCTGGGAGCTGGCGAGTCATAAATCTCTTCCAACTCCGCGACTGTACGCCGAGGTACAGCATTCGGCGGAGCAGTTGGAGTGAGAGAAGGTAGAACTGCAGGCCCCTCATCGACAGTAGGTCTAGGCGGGGGCGTAGGATCCCGAGCAGGAGCCGTAGGCGTTGCCGGCTTCTCGACATCCCGCTTAATAGACAGGGAGATAGTCGGCCTGGTAGGAGTGGCAGCGGTTGTTTTCAACGGGGTCTTGGTGGACGTGGTCTTGGTAATGCTGGGCTTTGTCTTGAGAGAGATACTACCACTCCGGTTGATGATAAGCTTCTTGGTACCTGAAGGTGTAGTGACCGTTGGAGATGCGTCGCCACCAGCAGCAGAAACGCCGCCAGCCAGGGCTGCAAGTGCTGGATTTTGCACAGTAAGGACTGGCTTTGAGGACTTGCGCGGCTGTGTACGGTAACGTGGCGTAAAGTGCATCATGAACTAAAAAGACAGTTAGTGAATGGCCGTACATATGAAGTCTTGCAGTTATACTTACTCTGCCAGGCATCTTATGTGGCCTGGATACAGTCCAACTCTGGGGGTACTTCAACGAGATGATGAAACGGTTACTTTCATCGAACATAATGGAACACAACTCCAAAATGGCCAGCTTCTCGGCAATACCAAGAACCGGAGAGTTCACAGCAGACCAGACAGCTTCCCGAACTTCGGATTCTATATCTGTGTAATTCTCTTCAATCTCCTTGCGTAGAGCCGATACGGCATCATCGAGGTTCTGTTTGCGCGCAAACATGGCTTTTCGAGCTTCCAATTCTTGGTGTGTGTTTTCAACCACGACAAGCCCACTATTGGCGTCTTCGGCTTCAGCTTCTGGCTCCATATCAATGTCCATACCATCGATTGAGAGGATGCCATCTCTGCGCTCACCCGACAAATCATCATCTCCCAACATGAAAATATCTTCAGGGTCGTTGTTCCCGGCACTAGTGGACGGATGGGTTTGTGATTGGGTTTTGGATCGTGTAGTCTCACCAAAGGCAATGCCAGCGAGACCATGGGAGAATGCCTTGATAAGGTGGTCACGAACATAGGGGGACCGATCAGTACTCAAGCAAGAGAGTAACAACTGGAAGATGGTCAACTCAATCATAAGGCCAAGCTCCACCAAAGACTGGAAAGCCTTGATGCGGACCTCATCGAAAGTTTCATCCTGCAGATACTGAACAAAGTCCAGGGCGTCAACGGGGATCACGCCAGCCTTCATGAGCATGCACTTGGCGTCAAGACCAGCCAGTGTCCATAAATTGTGGTAACTGTTAGTCCATTCGTCCATACGCAGAAAGCGGTTGATTTGCTCCATCGCTTTGGCAAGAATGTCTTTCTCTGCATGGTCCCGTTCGTCGTCCTCAGCGGTGCGAATGTAGAAGGCCCCATCATCTTTCTTGTCCGTAACAAAAGCTATAGCAAGAGCCCGAATCAAAGTAGCGACGTAATAATGATCAGAGAATTCATTATCACTGTTGTTGTTGTAGAGCAGAAGATCCAAAAGGAAGCGCTGCACGACCATAGGACATTTGCCGCGACGATCGCGAACTTTAGCCAATGCAATAGGAATAGTCTTCTGCACGCGGTATTGTTGCTTGTTGGTGAAGTCATTTGGCTTGGGCAGTTCGGAACCCTCGTAGCAGAAAAAGTGTTTGAAGGCCTCCATGAGCTGAACCATACCCCGCATCTCCAGTTGCTCGGTTGCTTGTAACTGAAGAAGCTCGGCTGCCATGGTTCGGATACCATGGAAGTAACGTGTGTCCATCAGAGTGCGTACAAGAAACGTTGAGGCTACAGGGTGTGGACGCTCACGCTGAATGTATAGTAGAGTGTCCTGTTGAGCTACAACATCACGATCCTGTTGTAACTGAGAAATATACATGTATCCAGGCATGTTCGTTCGGATAATACCCAGCCATTCAAAGTCGGTATCCATGCGAATCCACTCATATGACTCTGAGTCCATCTGGCGTTCAGCAGCTTCATCCCACTCGCGAACCATGAAACGCTCTGCCTCGGCTTGGGTCTGCAACGTATCTCCCAGGGAGTAAAGCAAAATCTCGTGGTCATCGTTCCCATTGTCGTCCTTGCCAGCGGTTGTTGAATGCTTCTCCTTCATGCGCCGGGTTCGCTTGAGACGTTTATACTTGGTGTTGTACGCAATCTCGAATTTGGTAGCCCGCTTGGTGCCAGTTTCGTCTCGGATCTCCACAATGTGCTCATACGGTGTTCCATCAGCCTCGTGAATTCGAATTGTAATGGGGCCAGTGAACATAGGAGGTGGTGGGTCTTTTATAACGCCATTCCGGTTCTCCATCAACACCCGTAAAAAGTCGCCCTTTTGCAAATAACGTGGCGGCTCGTCGGTAGGCGCATGTGTCTGTCTAATAGTCATTTCCACGCAAAGCCGTTTTTTGTTGAACCGTGGGGTCACTTCCAGCTGAGGACAACCCGTACCAAAGATCCACTCTTTCCAAAATGTCTCCAACTTTGACCGGCCCAACTTTTCACAGATTTTGCGGAAACTGTCGGTAGAGATGATCTTGTCCACCATATTGCTAGCCATGCGAGCCTTAAAAAATAGACGTGACATGATACGCATGAGTCCAGTTGATCCACCAGATGCCTTGGTCAACCGCTTATCAAGCACAAACATCACAAGCCGTGATTTGTGCGCAAGAAACTGACCCTCGAAAGTCCCCAAATGTAAGAAACGACCACACTCGTGTAGCGACGGCCGGTCTACATCAAGCTCGACCAACGCATCAATTGCGGCCTTTATCCGGAACCGATGATCGTTGTTCCCACATAGCTTACGCATGAATGTGTCCGTCATAAACCAGGCGAGACCTGTAGTAACCCAGGTGTCACTACGCATGTTCGGATACAGCTGAATACCACTCCATTGAGCAGCCAAACTGTACACCAGCTTTTCCGTAGTCTCGATCTCCGTATCAATCACATCATCAGGATACAGTAAACGATTACTAATGAACGCCATGGAACACTGAGGCACCACGTCTGTCACCAAGTCGTCGACAAAACACATCTTGAACGACTCATATGGATATGCTGAGTAGTTGATTGCCAGAAAATCGGCTGCTAATGACATAGGTGCACATGTCGTCCGAACCTCTTCTGTGCGCCCAGGTAAACAGAAACCATGTATCCGAATAGCATTGGTACCCATCCGTTCGTCATCCTCGTCTGTCCGAAACTGCGTCCATAAATCCACATGTTCGAACGGCCCCACAGCAAAAGCAACCTTGTCTGCCGAAATCGTTCTTGCGTCTGTAGTGAAGGAGGTGATGTATCGTGTGTCGTCTTTCGGGTCATCAATTTGATCGGTTTTGGATCCTGTACATATGACGTTGATATCACGAAGCTTGTCCTCGTCAGTTAACCTATTATAATGCCAGTCAGACTCTGAGGTACGGTTTTTGGCGCGCAAGGCATGGCCAAGAGTCTTCGGACAGCCAATATGAATCTTCCAGTCTCCAAGCGTTCCGGGGTCGTCAATACACGGAAATATGGAAGATGCGATTCCTGGCTCCGGTGAGTGGCGTGTATACATGTGAGGGTACCGCATGTCGCCATCTTCTACTCCAATAAACTGGATTCCATCACGCAAGTTTGTGGTGCGGAATGGGATTGTGAGAACAAAATCGTAATGCTCAATATCGTTAGAGGTCTTGAGTTTTATGACCCCAGGCTTCTTGAATATGTCGCGTGTGACCTCGACCTGAAGGGCACCATCGAGGGGCCGGTAATCAATGGGCGTACGAAGCTCAGCGGGTGAGTCGTAGTTTCTTGTGTCAACCAGTGGAAGCATGCGCAACTTGTGCAAATCATGATTCCCCGCGTCCCAATTATATCCTGATGGGTAGTCGAGTAACTTGTATGGATCTTCGTAGGTAGCCGGAACTCGGATCGGGGCCTGGCGGTTATAGTCACGGATGAGTTCTATCGTGACATTTTCAACGTCGATGTCACACTGTCTAGCGTCGATGCGAATCGTGGGAAGATTATCCGGATCAAACGTTGTGAACCAAATCTCCGACTTTCCAGAAATGGCACGGTTGACAAAGTCGACATCAATAAACACTTCTTGTCGGTTATAGGCATACGGGAGCGCATCCAGTTCCTTATATTCAGGCATCGTACCGTCGTCGAAACTATCACCTAATGGCGGGCGGTGCATCGCCGGAAGCGCATCGGCGGAGGACATTGTGAAGTGAATTAGCGTTATTAATTGGCAAAGCCGGGAGGGTGGCCGAGGCCAAAGGGAACTATATCGTAGGCCACTAATAGGGCGTGAAGTTCATATCTCCAGGAGCGCGATCGTGTTATACAGTGTCGGACGTAGTGTTTGTCTATGCAGATGACGATGGATCACGTCCAAGTGATGTTATGGATGCGATGTCGATGAATATTGTCGTGGATAACAACAGTTTTTAACGATCGAGCCACAACTCGAAAAGATGTAAATAATGTAAACAGAAAGGACGATAGAAAAAAAAGAAAAAAATTAGCATAAGGCTGCAAGCTTAGTTGATGAGTTCATTGACGAACTCTCAAAAAATCGAAAAATCAATCAATACAGCTCCAGGATCCCGCGTCCATTCGCGATCAAGCCTAAAGAGGCAGGATGTTGGTATAACCCTAGTCAACCCTAGTTGGATGATTTCGAATTAGGTCAAGAGCTTGGTGGTGTGAACATTGAGAAAAGGCTTTAATTTTATATTTGTAGAAAGTTATAAAATCTCCATGAAGTGAAAAACACACTAGTGAAATACCTGCAGGCATTTGCAGTTGTATATTTATGTATGTTGAAGTCAAAATCAACACTCGAAAATTGGATGTTGCGGTTCATTCTTTGCCTTGTTCTAGAAGTTGCTGACTAAGTTGGGGCGCATAAAGTGGGTGTGACAAGGAAACAAAAGACAATGACAGGCAGACGTCACAAACAAGAACCCTGCATTTGAAGTGCCTTACAGAGACAACCTCACAAATCTTAAATGAGGTCAGTATGTGAATACTGGTATTATCTATGGTCGTTTATTGTACTTGAACAACATACAAAGTCACTTCGAAAAGAGGCTTTACAATGGCAGATAGTAAAGTCAATGGGTATACAAAGTTGTATGTTTTAGCCCACGGCTGACATATTTCTTCTTTTTTGGGTGATCATTATCAGATCGTATTTACCGATGTGGGTTAACTTTCACCAATGACCCGATGCCCGGGATGGATCATGGTTAAACTACCACAACATCTAAATGTAATTAGCCACATGCGAATGTTCTATGTACCTTGCTGAAGTCTGATCCTCTAGGATTTGTGACATCAGCCATGTTGATAGTCAGACACGATCCCAATATCTAAAGGATAAAACATCAAGATAGTGTGAATAAAAAATGAACGGTGATTCGAATCCCTTCAAGCTTTGTAGTGTCGGGAGTCTATATAGGACGGCTAGTTACAACACTAAGTTCGGCTAGCATCATGTCTTGTCTCACTCCCGGAATCTCATCAAGACAAACTATAACTTTTCTTGTGGCATGAGCCTATGTATGATTTAAAACATATGAAATATACTTTAGTGCCTTATTCACAATATAAGCCCGGACCCGATCTCTCGACCCGATCTACCTCACTGGGAAGTTCCAAGGTTACACGACACGATGATCTAATCCTACTTCATGGATACCATCAGACGCCAATGTACCAAGAAGGTTATTAAGATACTAACAGATAATCATACGGTTGTTATGGTTCCACTGAAGAATAGCTCAATCAATCAGGCGGCATAGTATATCACAATGGTACAGATGTGTTACCCCCATATATCCAATACCAAACCCAGACCTAGTCTGGAAGGTTATTCGACGTTGTATATTCACAAATAGTGTCACCGGGTTCCCAAAAGAACATATAGCCACAAGTTCAGATTTGGTTTCATCCATAAATAGATACATTAACGTTTAATCTCCATTATTTCTCATTGAAACAAGACAAAAAACTAAACTCCCCAAACCAACAAAGCAGATAACCCCCAAGCAAAGCAACCAAAACGCCCGATGCATCATCATCATTATCATAAAAGTATTCTCCAGATATCTACCGACCATCCAAAACCAGTCCAATACCTTCAACACACTCGAAATCTCTAGACGCCATATCTGGCAATGGGACACCCCAAGCGAGGATATTCCGACCACCTCTCCGATGCCGATTCACAGCAGCTTCACGTTCATGTTTTTTGTTGAAGAATGAACGGAACTCGGCTTGAGGGACTACTTCGGGCGTAGGTGTCGGGTCAAGCATCTGGGGAGTAACTTGTCTCTTGTGTTGGCGAACATCGCTAGAGGCGGTACTATCCTTGCGTTTGCGGACGCGTATTGACTCGGTTGGTGGTTCGGGTTTAACAGTAGACTTCGAAGAGTCAGTCTTTGTAGTGCCTGGTTTTGAAGAACTGTCTTTACGCATAGTCCAGCCAGATCTTCCAACTTGACGAGCACCAGAGCTAGAACCAACTGCTTTGTGACCCTCTGTTCCACGACGACGAATTTTATTAGGAGTGGGCCTCTCTTCTTCATCGTCTTCCTCGGTTTCTTCCTCTTCTTCTTCTTCACTCTCCTCTGTCATGCTCACATCGTCTTTCTTTTCTCTTGCCAAGGCCGGAAACTCAGGTAGATGGCTACCTTTTTCCTGTTCCTTCTTCCTTCTCTCTTCATCCTCATAAAGCCGGAACTTGTCCAAAACCCCACGACACCCTCGAATAAAGTGCTTTCTCGCGCCTTCGAATTCCTTTTTCCGTGTCTCTGCAGTCACTCCAAGAACACGCAACCAATCGGGCCCTTGTAAACTAGCAAGAATACGAACAATCTGGTCTTTTTCATGTTGGGCACGCACACGCTCGGCATTTTTGACCGTACGTTCCTGGCGTTCATATTTCCGGTGTACCTCATAGACAGAGTCTGCGAGCGGGTCAGTAGCGGGGACACGAGACTTCCCTGGCATAGAGTAATCAATAATTTCAACATTGCAGAGATTCTGCATCAAAGTTGCGGGGTAGACTAGAGCAGGGAATTCATCTGGAATTGGTGATCCAATGAACCGGATCTTTGAGTCTACCATTAGAAGTTCTATGAACACTGTTAGTTTGATTCGACTAGGGCTATAACGATAAAAGAAATTTACCTTTGGGTTTTGTATCATTTCCAATAACAACATCATATTCTGGGAAATAAGCTGCAAGCTCACTTTTGAATCGTGTAGTCTCCTGTGACCGCAACTTCCTGCCATTTCCTTCCGTAGAATCTTCTGATGGTGATTCTCTTGGGAGGGATTCTCGTGGAAGTGATTCTCTAGCCATCTTCTTCTCTTGCTCGCCGTCCCCCGTTGCCTTTCTCTTAACCCCCACCACCGGTGTTGTCTCTATTACAGCCACCGAGCCACCCTTACGTTGCCCTGGTCTCTCAGGTAAACTGGTTGTCCGTCTTCCCAAATGTGATACTAACTTTGGAGTTTCGTCTTTACTCTCCGCAAAAGTAACTGTCTTCTCTTCTGGTGGAGACAACGGGACACCCAGGACATGGCCCGCAGGTAATGATCTTCGACATGGTGTTCGCAGCTCTTCACCATTCTTTACCCTCTTCAACCCCCCATATGTATGCCGCTTGTCCCTACGCCGCACAAGATCAGGTGGTGTTGGCAGCAGCCCAGGTGATCTAAGAGAAACTGGTGTTCTATGAGAATCCCCACGGCTTGCATCGTCACCTATGGCCCAAAAAGCTAGACGAGTTTGTTGTAACTTTTGTTCACCACTGCTAAGATGGCCTGCTAATGGTGGTCCACGGGTCTTAACTGCCCATAGAGGTCCGTGTGCCAAGGCCTGTAATTTTGCAGCTTTAGGCGACTCCCCACCTAAATCACTTTCCAAATCCGCCTGTCGCCGCTTGCGTCCTTGCTGTGCTTCAATGGATTCCTTCAAAACTGCAGCGCGTTTCCGCCCAGTAGAGACGGCGCCACAGGGGGTCTCCTTTTCGTCACCGCCACTTAATTGGTGGTTCTCCTCCCTGTGACGCGCCACCTCGGCAGCCACCTCCGCGGCCGCTATGCCGGCATCGTTTCTGGCCTGCACAGCGGCAAAAGCCCGGCGAATGTCGACATTTCCACCACTACTGAAACTCCGGGGTTTCGCTAAACGGGCTGGTGATGCACCTGAAGTGACGGTTGTAGAAGAATGCACATGATGTGCTGATAACGCACGCGAGCGCGCAATCGGCGTTGCGGGGGAGGCAGACGATGTGGATGAAATGGCGACCGAGGGTCTGGATGACGTGGTTGTGGCCATCCTTTACAGCCAGTAAGCCCGCGTGAATAAATGGATTGTAAAAATAATAAATAAAAATGATTTTTGTGTGCTGTAGTTAACGAAGCGGGATAATTCACAAATCGTTGAAAAGTGGTTCGGATTGAATTGTCGCTTGAGCGATTGTATTTCTTGGGCGTCTCGATTTTTTTGTAGATGGATTTCGGGTTCGAACAAGAGTTTTTGATGATAGCAATTGAAGAGGCTCGATGTTGATTGAACCATATCCATGACCGTGGCCGTGACTTTTTGGGGCTCTTTTTCTCTTTTTTTCGCTCTTGTTTTGTTGTTTAGGGCGTATTAGTGGTTAAACCCATGATTTAGAAGGGCTTGAGGCTTTCTTTTCAGAAGGGTTGAGGTAATTTATAGAGGCCTTTGTCTAGGATCGTTTTACTTAGGAGCTCGCTCAAGCATAAAGCAGTTTGTATCAATATACCCGGTATAGTTGACTGTTAATAGATCACAAGATCACAATAACTACATCGTCAAAGGGAACTGTCCACGAATTACTTCCAACATTTCCAAATGTAAAACCTTTCAAGCTAAAATCAATCTTTTTGT
This sequence comes from Huntiella moniliformis, assembly GCA_000712465.1. Taxonomy (NCBI): domain Eukaryota; kingdom Fungi; phylum Ascomycota; class Sordariomycetes; order Microascales; family Ceratocystidaceae; genus Huntiella; species Huntiella moniliformis. The sequence continues at coordinate 71,533 of JMSH01000071.1, forward strand.
TTATATTCTCGCCGGACAAGAACACATATCTACCAAGGGTTTATATACCCTACCATTCATCACTATCTCCAAATTTAAAACAACCAACTCGTGATATCATACAAAAGAAAACATTACATGTAAAAGACAGAGTAACAAACCCTTCTAGGCAATCCATCCACTGAAACGCAATGCTACAGATTGCTTGATTTCTTCTCCCTTGATTCGCTCACCATAATCTTTCACTGAGCCAAACAACCGCTCTATAACCTGGGCAACAGCTCTTTTGAAGCTGATGTCCACACCGACATTGTCCGACACCCCCAGGCACATCGTAAATCGTCTGACATTTACAACACAATGTAAGAACTTTACGCACATGCTGTACTCCTCCTCCCTTTCCTTTATTCGGTACAGGATCTACTACCAACGTCGGAACTGCAGGAATCTCCTCAGATAGTGTTCCAGATTCTTCCCGGATCCGAACACCTCCCCACTTTGATAGATTTCCTGCTGAATCTCCCGGAGTCTTCGGACCTGCTTCGTCACTTTCTCCTGCGCTATCAATATCTTTGACCAATCCTACCGGCCGGCTCACAACGGAAAGTCTGCTGGGTCTAGATCGTTGTCTCTTAGAACTCTTGCGTGGAATCGGGAATGCCTCTTCGGAATCTCGTCCCTTTCTTCTGACGGCTAATGACCCGTGGCTATGAGTTGATCTCAACGGCATCTGTGGCGCCTCCAAACCCCCACTTGCGAGTCTCGACCGGTGCATGTCCATCTCTGTAGCACTAAACCCCACTCCACCATTCCTTCCTGTTGCTGTCCCAAGCGAAGCAGTCGTTTTGGATACACGTAGTGCTTGCGGCACTTGATTCGAGTACCATGGGATTTCTCGTGATCCCATAATCAGCGGCTCTTCATTTTCTGTCGCCACTGATAACCGATTTATGGGATGATCCTCGATGGGCGGCGCTACCAGACAACTCACTGTGTGATAAGCAGGTCGACCTGCTGCTAATGCCGCCCTTCGTTGGTCCTCTTTTGGTGACCGAGACGACGTGCGCCTAAAAGCGTTCCGTGCAGCTTCACGGAAACTATACTTTGGTGACGTATTAGTTGATGAAGTTGACCCCGAGGCCAGAGACTCCGCCTTATGTGTCGACTTAGTCGGGGTTGTGACACAAAACGACACAGGCCGGGGGCTCACTACTGTGACCGCCGGCGGAGTGGTAGTCATAACTGACACTGGCTTGCTAATCGGATAATCCAATGGCGACTGGCGAGGGATGGTGTTGGGGTTCGTGTAGCGTGTAAATGGATAATCTCCTCCATCTACACTGAATGATTGGACAAGCGGCGGACTGGTCGGCGGTGTCCTAACATGGGACGATTCCGCTTCACTAGGACGTGATGATGAGTCCCGCTTCCAACCTAGGAATGACAGACGTTTCTTCTCTCCGTCTGCAGTGCGGTCTCTCCCTCGCTCATCAGTAGCTGCTTCTTTGACTCCCCCTACTGATGGCGCTTTCATATAAGATCCAGAGACAGAGCTGCCTCCAACAGAGCCGCGGCGCTTCTTGTCGGTCTTAATGAGCTTCCTTCCCTCTCTATATCCCCGGCAAGTGGTGGGGTTCTCGATAATGCGTGGTACTGGACCACTTAAATCTGTAACAGCGATTTGTACGCCAGCGCAACTATCCATACTGGATACACTTCCTCTTCTTCTGTAACTATCAAAACTTTTGCGAATACGGTCGGCGATAGACCGGGAACGACTACGTCGCCTTGTTCGATCCGGACTTTCGGGTGCGTCGGTGCGTACGGCGGCAAATGATGGTCGATTGTTCTTATCGAACTGTAGATATGGTGTTTTAGAAGCCGATGGTGGTGGTTTGACCGGTCGATTGCGTGGCCGGCCAGAGCGTCCGCGTTCTTCGGCTGGGGTAGTAGGAGTAGTCGGCGTAACAGGTGTGACAGGCCAACTAGATGGGTCAACAACTGCACCGTAGTCTGTGGGTATCGGTGGTGGCGGAGCAGGGCGTGGATAGTCCTTAGGCGGGGGAGGCGGTGCCTCGGCGGTAAAATAGGCGGCAGGGTTTGGGCCTGTGTACTGGTAATGGGGTATAAAACCGGCGGTGGATATAGGCGACGTGAGAGAACGGCGCTTCTGGAAAGAAACTGGTAATGATTCTGATGGTGTACGGGATGATGCAGGCCGAGAAGAAGCAAAGCTTGATACAAGATGTGGCTGTGGGTTTACGTGTGAATCCGAGACGGTTCTAGCGTGGTGTGTATTGGAAACTCTTCTGGTATTATGTGAGGCGTCGGTAAGTGGATAGTCAAACGAACTTCTCACTTCAGTCTTCCTAGTCTGGGAGGCGAGTCGTTCCTCTTTCTATATGTTTATATATAGATACGATAGTCAGTCACACAGGCCGTCTCTCGTTTTCTCCGTGGGGCAAGTTCAACAAAGTCCGGACTTTTGCTTGGGTTACGAAGTGGACTTTCCTTGAAAGCCACACACACATTCAGCAATATGCACCCTGGTTTTGTTTGCCCCCCAAAGTGACCATCCACCATAAGCTGCTGCAGCTGATGCATATCAGCGTACCAATAAGGAAAGCGACCGATCAGTGAGTAAATGTACAGCTACAGCTCGATTGGAGAGGGATTCCACTGGTACCATTTTAGATGGTGTGAATTTCTGCATGTTCACACATGCGTAATGCTTGTGAATACGAGCCCAGATATATAGCAAGACAAAAAGACAGACAATCGGAGAGATGACGAATTCCTTGGCCGATTTTTGTGCAACGTATATCCGGGAAGGGTAAAAGCCCCACTCACACATAATCTCGATGGGCCGAGTCCATGTAATAAGTAGAGCAATTGCACGATAAGGAAGTGTCTGTCCGACCTTGGATCTTGTGGTTCCCAACTTTGGTGGAGAAGAAAAAAGACAAAGCAACTTACATTAGAGAGCTGACCTTCACTTTTCAGCAATTGATAGAAAGTTTCTGACACCTCGGCGCTCGCCATGGGCTGGGACACATGGCGACCAGAAACGGAGCTGCTGTACAGCTGCATTATTGGTTTTATACCAAATATTAGAGACGCCCGGTAAGTAAGGTATGCAATAGAATGGCAACGATGGAATGTCGCCGAGGTAGCCTTTTTGGCAAACAACAAGTAGCCGATTGGACTATTTGGGTCAAAAATGTTGCTAGGGATATTTAGATTTGGGGTGGGTATATTGCCAACGATGTCTTCGGAGGTCGGCCGAGGTGCGGGAGGACAGCAAAAGAGACAAGATTAGAGACGACGAGACAAGACGAGATGAACGTAAGCAAGGTTGGACAACCGAGTAACGAGAAGAAACAAGTGGTTGTTGAAAAGAAGAGGAGTAAGCCTAAAACCTGAAAAGTAAACGACGGTTCGTTAGCAACAACAACCTTAATTAGCCCGCCGCATATATGTTAGACAGCCAATGTGCAAGTACAGGGACCAATGATGGTTGTTTATAACCCCAATGCACAACGCAGACACGAGACAGGCGTTTTTGAGCAACCAGTAAGCTGCATTCACTTTCACACGTTGGCTGGTTTTCCTGATTTTGTCATACGACGGGAGATGAGCAAGGCCATGGCCAAGTTTTTGTAGACTGTGAAGAAATGTCTTTTGAGGCCATGGACATCTGACAGATTGGAACCCTGCGAGGATTACTGCAAGCTGAAATGGTGAAGTATCCGATGCAACATTCCCGTTACATACTAAACGAGATCCGTATATGCGATGGTGGTCTATAACCTGCGGGGGAGAATAATAGGAGAGAACTCTTACCGAGAACACCACTAGAAAGGAGACTTGTAAGAAACTAAGAATAGCTCTTGTAGAAACAAAACAAAGTGTCCCGTCCAAAGTGCAAAAAATCAAGTCGAATGGGGCGAATACCCAAGGCTTTTAGTGAAGTATTCACCAGTTAGCTTGGTCGTGTCTAACTGGTAAAAGACAGCGGCCTGTGCGACGGCGGAGCGGACAATAAGGAAAACAAAGTATGTATAAAGCAAAAGTTGTGTAAGTGAGGACAACGATTTGTGAGGGGGCCATGTGGACTGTTGCAAAAACAAAAATCAACAGAAAATGTACACCAAGAAGAAGAAATCAGGTAAATACAAAAGAAGAAGGGAAAAAAGAAAAAAGATCGGAAACCCCGTAGTCACAGAACTGAGAGACTTGATCTGCTGGAGCCTTGCTTTTATACAGGCGTGTGAATATCGATATAGTAGTCCTTTTCTTGCATATCCCGTTTGGCTGTCTGTCTTGGTATTAAAACGGGTGGCAACATGACTACCCACCAACACATCAAACAAGTCTACTGCAGGTATCCCTTGTCTTTGAATGTTCTTGTCTCGCTTTTTTCCCTTCTCCTTGAGGTTTTTTCTTTTTCTCCGCGATGACTAGGTTGGGTAGTAGTCGTTCCTGAATATGGACAATGTAGACGATAGCCCAAATGTTGACCGTTAGTTCTACATGATTTAGATGTGTCTCTCATATTGAATCACGAATTGCCTTTTAGTGTACGTGTTTTTGAGTCAAACTAGTCGTTGACTGGCGTTCAGTTTGTAGATCATACTTTCTCTCTGATTTCAACGATAACCTAGAATCCAAAACTCCATAAACTTGCGGGTCCTGCAGATGGACAACCAGCTGAACAAGGATCTGAGTCCAACAAGGAAGAATAGACTTTCAGATTCCGTCAGGCTACTTCCATCTGTCGTGAACATGTTCTGTTTGTTCCTAGCCCGAAATGGACAAACGCGACCATGACGGTCCCGGTAACATGCCAAGATCTCGTGATGTCGTCTAAAGGAAGAGGGTGATTGCGCTTCCGACGATTTCGTTTAGCCCGACTTCTACCTTCTAGTCCGACTGTTCATCTATTTTTACTCTTGGGCCCCACACCTCGTATGGACTTATACAATGTATTGACTTTCCCGATCCTCTTCCTGTCTTCTCTAAATCGTTTTCACCGTTCAGTAAACCATCCTCCGCCGGAATACGAGCTGCACAATCGCCTCGCCAAAGCCACTAAAGCACTTCTTCACCCCTGATCACAGCCGCCACCACGGCCACGACCATTAACAATCAATCAATGGGTCTTTAGTGTAGTCGGTTGTTGTGCAGCATGACCCGTTCGCCCTGCAGTCTAGTTGGAATCGCCAACTATGCGGGCTAGCATTATCCACCGACTGTGTGGATCAGTGGCTTGCATATCGCGGCTTGCATATCGCGGTACAAGGCGTCATGGCCTAATCAACACAACGAGCCAACAGGTGAATGTAGTAACCGGGCGTCACAGTACCAAGCTTAATAGTCAAAAATGTCAAAGGACTTTGCATGCCATGTCTCTTTCTATCTGAACCCCTCCTCCTCTGAAGTCTACTTTGAGTGTCTTCTGGATCTCTCCGCCGAACATATTGTACACGGACCTCCTCGCTAAACCTAGACCAGCTGTTCGATCCGTCCCTCCAACGATTTGGCGACGTCATGGGAAAGGGTTAGTAATCAGGACCCTAATAACGTTCAGGAACGCGTGATCCTTTGACGTTGCACTAACTTATCCGTCAGGATGCATGACAACGGCAAGTGTGTTTTATGTCATGTCTATGACTGCTACCGTTGATGATTCTTGTACCAATGCGAGTTAGCTATAGACCAAGAATCATGTTTGGACATGAGTTGAAGACTAGAGTTGCGAGGTCGAGTACGGTATGTTTGAGTCGCATGGTGTTCTATTGATCAATATGTGAATCTCCGCACATCAATATACATAGTTCACAGGTAGTCGATCAGGTGTGAAATGAAAATCTTCGTATGGCAAAGTTGAAGACAACGTATACTGAAATTATACTGTAGATATCGACTGACGAATATCAAATATCTACAGTTTGACTAGCCTTGGCCTCCATACATACACGCATAGGTTTAGTCACCAATTGGCATCTTCCATCAATATCACATTAAACTTTCTATTATGCCACTCTTAAGAACTATGTCAAACTTCAGCGATCCTTCCCCACCGAGATGTTTACATCCTATGTTGACCCGCACCCGACAACGGGCAAGTGCCTTCCTCACCTAGCCATGATGGAATATTTTCTACGTCGTCCCTTCCTTACTCGTGAAAGCTGCAGACTCAGCCGGTTCCTTCCATTTGTGATGTTACCCCGCTATTGTATCTATCCGTATGGAAAATTGACTGCTCTTCTGCGTCCACAAAAATCTAAACCTGTTTTCAATCATCACTGAAATCTCACGACCTTTGATTGAACTCGAAATTCGTTTATGCACCGCCATCTCCAGTTCTTCTACCGCGATACTTTCACCATCTGATCCCATCTGTGCATCCGTCATCTTCGCTTTCGTCAACGTTCCTTTTCTGCTCGCGCAAACTTTGAATCTGAAGCCCACTTCTTTCATTACCTGCAACCGCTATACGCGGCAGTGAAGCAATCTGATCAAACTTTGCTCTGTTCGGGGACACAACCATCTCTACGTTTCACGAATATCGGCACGGAAATCCTGTCTAGCGTACTAGTCCAATTGTCCCATACGACATAGTAAGTTGATGTCGTGGATATTTTCTCTTGTTCATCGTACCATTAGTCCCTAACACTTCAGCCATTACTAGTGATATTTACCCGAGCTGTTAGAAACGCCATCATGATTCGAACCGTTCTGTATTTGCTCTTTTACTTTATTGGCATGGCCATTGCAATTGACCTCGAAGCTGTGGCTACAACTACTATGGCACAGCCAACTACCAAGGCACCGGCTTTGACGGCACTGATCACGCCACTGACTACAATTTTCACGCCTCCCTGCGGTGCCGTCATCTATGAAAGTCTGATGACAGAGGCCTCGTGTCTAGCTCCCGACATGTCATCTGTCTGGGCAAACGGTGGTTTTTATTCGCCTGGTGTCTGTCCCCGAGGGTACACTACAGATTGCGTGCAGACAACCCATGTGGGCGGAAAGGTGGTCCCCTTGCGGCCTCAAGAGACCATGGGTCTTTGTGTACCGTGGTGAGTCAACGACTGAGGGAATCTGATGAAAATGACATGTCTGACAGTCACTGTTGTAGGGGTTGGACATGCTTCAAGGATATGAACCAGAACTTGGCCTTCTTCTTTGATGAACCTAACGTGGTTTTTACGGCTCCTGCTTTCGAAATTCGTTGGAAGAGCTCCGATATTCCTGCCATCACCGGAGGTTAGTACTAATGTCCTACCACTAGCACCATATGCTAATCCGGTATTCCTTTTGTCAAACAGCTTATGAACATTATCCGCCGGGCACACCGACTACGACCTATCTTGAGCTTCCGACAGCTACAGATTCCGAACCAGCCAGCACCGATGTTACATTCCGCCCATCGCCAATCCCGAAGACTTCGACCTCATTCGTGACGAGAACAATCGCTGGAACTGCAGTTGTTGTTGGAAGTGATCCCACAGCGACCCAAGACCCAAACGCCCCAACTCTGTCTGGGCCTGTGAGCCCTACAAAGGAAGCCGACACTGATGACGACAAAGACGATTCTATGTCGAGTGGGGAGCTTAGTGGGATTGTTTTTGGCGTTTGCGTCGGCCTCCTGGCTTTGGTTCTTGCGGTGTGGATAGTGGCTAAGCATGTGGGAGATGGGACTTGCTGTTCGGGTTGTGGTTGCTGCTTCCCCGGCGGTTATTCTTCGGAACCACGGCGCTCTTGGTACTACAATGGCCAAGTACAAAGAATTTATTCTCCTTCTTTGGGATCACGGTATTCTGGTTCCGATGCTGGCCCGATGAGACAGGCTGTGATCTTGTCCAATGGGAGAATCGATGGGTTGGCAGTGACACAGCCTGGACAATCAGAGACCATGGAAGTGCCAGCAATGGTATCGTCAAAGGATAACCCAGTCTAAGTGGTTGAATATACGTGAGATAGTGTATTGGTCATTTAGGACCACTGGGTAAAGGGAATATGCTTTCGGGATCTAATGTGTTTGGTCAAGATTCGTCTTTTGATATACAGGAGTACCAGGATCAATGATTGACAAAAGAACGAGATACTTCACAACAACAACGATGAACTTTGTGGTTCAATGTCATCAAGTGCTTGTGAAACAAAACAAATGGTTTCAACATTGAGGCACAAAAAAGGATTCCGGCAAAAGGAAATGCCTTCAAGCGGATTTGAACCGCTGACCTCGACATTACTAGTGTCGCGCTCTGCCAACTGAGCTATGAAGGCCAATTGATGGTATTTGGACATCAAAGTCAGTTTATATAGATGAATAATAATCGGGACACATGAGTTGTTAGACGTAAAATAAAACAACAACAACAACGACACATGAGTTGTAACGAGAGTCAGTGTACCCATACGAAGTACCGAAATGAAGGAATGGAATCGACATATTGAATGATGTAAATTGTGTGTTGTAGGGAAAAGAAACACAGGTTGTGGAATCTACGGAGTCTACGACACTTTATATGTCGAAGATTCTCTCGGACTTCTTTGTTTGAAGTAGACAATTCCTGCCGTTAGCATTGTTCTTCGAATTTGATATTCCATGGGGAGACAGGTGACATCTTGAGTCCAGAAAGGGAAATGTCAAAGAATAGTGTGTGCACATTTCGTGGGTTAAATCGTCTCGTTAACCCTATTGGCCTCTCTGAACAGGCTAAAGTTGGAACCTGCGAGATACTTCTGCCAGCTGGCAAAGCTGTGTAAGAGGTTGCATATCAGCTGCCAAGCACCCCGCCATGACAGAAATTTGCCCCGCGAATGACTGACGTCGTTAAAATATTAAAGTGGCGATTCCTCGATTATTTGCGCCAGACTGGAGTTTGAACTTTTGTTTTCAACTATACACCACACATTCAAAATGGCTGATATCCCAGACTCCTCGGCCATTGCGGCCCCCAAGACTTTCGATGCTGAGAACCCCGATAACCTTGAGGATGTAAGTGATTTGCGGTACTAAGCCCGCGTAATGTTCCGTTTCTAACTGGGCTTTCTGGGCAGATTGAAAAGCAGTTCGCCGTTAAGGCTGTTCAGCACATGGAGGTATACTGGAAGATTCTCGGGGCGGTTCCCGGTTCTACTATCCGTCTGACCAAGATTGACGATGAAATCATGGCTCATCTGGCTGAGGCCTTCCCCGAGTTTGACCCTGCCGAAGCTATTGACGAGAACAAGATGAAGAGCAAGGAGGGGAAAGAGCGCTGGAGAAACTTCATGATGAAGTATGAGAAGACTGTTGATGATTACAACTTTGGCACTATCATGCGGACTTCGCCGACCACGGATTATGGACAGTTTACGACTATCTTTGTTCCCCGGATGCAGTTTTATGCGATTGAGATTGCGCGGAATCGCGCGGGTTTGAACGATTGGGTCAATGAGGCGGCGAAGAAGTCGGGACGCTGATTATCTGTATGCCACGGATTTGATGATGGGATGAAAAAATGGGTTTTGGGGGACTGAAGTCTCGAGAAACATAGTCTTTGCTTAGATATAAATACTGATTCTTTTAGATGATGGATACTTTTGTATGTGGTCTGGCATGTTAGACTATGACAAGTTCTTCTCTCCATTCAGTAACGACTCGTGAACGAGGTATCCCCACCAGAAGGGCTTTTTCAACGAACAAAACCTCACTTTGTGGGTTCGCATTTCGCACTACGAACGCCCCTCGGAACCCCTCAGCCAATACAACTTCATCGCCAATTTGACTATATGAGCAACCTACGAATAGATTACCGTCCGATAGAAGACCAAATTTATGACCACCTAGTTTCATAAACCACAAGACACCAGCAAACCCTTCGTCAACGTCACCATCTTCATATGTGTCGATATCCAAGTAACGGTCTAGATATTCCTGGAGGCTCTCATCAAAAGGGGGGATATAACTTAGCCATTCAAGTAAGAACTTTCTCCCCTCTTTGTTGAGTTTGTTTCCGCTGAAGCGCGTCGCCATGGCCTTTCTCACTTCCTTCCTGTCGTTTTCTTGGAACAGCTTTATCACTTTGGCTCGGTATGTACACTTGGCATGAAGTTTTCCCCATCCTGGACCACGAATGAAGGTTGCACCCTCGAATGTGTCAGTTCTTTGATCTTCAAATGACGGTTCCCGGAGGTTAATGAAGTAGCCTTTATAGAGCTCACTAGGAGACAAGATGGTTTTGCCATACGGGACCCAAGAAAGTAAGGTATCTGCCACAGGTAGCCCTTCCGCAAGGGTTGGTCGTAATCCGTGATTCTCAGTGGGTAGACAAAAACTGCTTTGTGCCATTCTTAGAGACGTCATCATCTTTTCGGCAATATCCAAGACTATCTCCGTATCAGGCTTATCGTAGTCCACTACTATTCCGAGATCTTTGTAGATTCCAGTAAGAGAAAATAGGCGATCCCGATCCAGTCCTACCTGGAGGGTCTGACATGAATCACGATATGCGGAGGCAAAGTTCATGGTCTTGCTCAAGGATGATTGTAACTGCCTGATTATGTTGTGTGATGATGGAGAGGTAACACGGGAGAAGACCCCCTCTGCCAGAGAAAAGAAAATCTCGTTAAAACTCCCGGTATCCGGTAAAGACTTGCGTAAAACCAGAACTTCTGCGTCATACTTGCCCACCATTAAGGCCTGTGTGACAACTAAGATGCACCACATGGAAATCTTACATTGTCCGTATAACAAGTAATCTGCCCTATGTCCCCGAATTTTAGGCCATTGTGCCTGTCGTCTTGCTAGCGGGTATCGGCACTTATCTAACTCGTTCCAGAACAACGGGAATAACGCACGGTATTCTTTGCGGATGACAACCTCTTGGACGATCCACGCACGTGACCAGTAGGCACTATCAAAGACTGGACGGAGGTTAATCCAGTTGACTTTGGTGAATGCCGTGGCAAACCGTTTCCGAGTATCTTGGTTCTTATCCCAGTTCAACGAGGCTTGAAAAAGACGGGTTAAATCTTGAGAAACCTCAGTAGTATCTGACTGGGCTGAACCAAGCCATGAGATCAGCCGGTCTGCCTCTTCGAAAATCTTCCCCATCATTTGAACCTGATGGGCTTTTTCTTTGTCATCTCGCTGGTTGATGCATAAAGCGTCAATCCATAGACGAATTGGCTTTTTCTTGCGTCGTATATGCCATAAAGCCACCATGAGGTTCTCAGTGATCCCGATAATTCCGGAGTCAAGGTACATCGGATATATGCCTTTCGAGGTGCCCCATACATATGACAGACATGAGTATTTCCCCGTATGAGATGGGAAGTTGTGCGTTGACATGGTACATTGCAATGGTTCCAGGCCTGTCCCGGGTAGTAATGTGACGATTCGAATTTGTGGTGGTCTTTGGGTTAATGGTTTATGGACGTATGATAAGGGGCCAAGTGGTCCACGTATCTTGAAGCTTGTGCTGGGAGATCCGGCCCGAGCGATCCTCCGGTGAGTGAACCGATATTCATTTTCTCGGGGGACTCCAACCTTGTCGATGATTACTTTGGTGTCTAGTATGGGAGCAAAGTCCTCTTTCTGCCCTGCAGGTAGTCAGCATTTAGGATTCACAATCAGTGTGTTTACAAAGCAACAGTTTGATTATAATTGTTGTTTGACACATTGTGATGTTAAGAACTGGTGTGTACACTTACAGTATTCCGTACTTTGTTCCCGAGTCATAAAACCAATACACTCCTTGCCTGGTGGAAGATTCGCATAGTGCCGACAGAAGACCATGTTGACAAGGTTGGTACTCTTCAGTTGGTTCACACGACAGTCGTGGACGCTGCAAAATGAAGAGGTTGTTCAAGTGTTGGGTTGGACAACTTCAAATATCATAATATCATATAAAGTCAGAGAGTTAATGTCCCATTCATTAGGACTAGACCCCACTCCTGAAAACGCCTCAAATTATTGATTCCAGTCCAAGTATTTTCAATCAGCCAATGTTACCATAACTCATAAATACGCACATTCTGGGCGTATTCTGGGCGTATTCTGGGCCACATGTGCGAAGAATCCTGTGTTATTTAGATTCGCCTGTTTGTTGGTTGATATACAGAGTGGAGTAAACAGTACTCATACATTTAGGGCGTTCTGAGCCATGCCCAATCAAAACTAGGGACACTTTCTGTTTGAAGTGACATGACGTCATTATATGTATGCATGTACATCGGCGGTTATTTGGACCGAATGAATCTCACATCGAGCTTTTCAATCTTCTTTCGCGGGCTCTTCCTGTGTAGACTGGTTTCTAGAAACTAAACAGCGCCATCACCGCCTAGTTCGAAATGCCATGTTTTCAACAAGCTATAGCCGTATATGAAAGATCAAGAACAAATCGGCGCTTGTCAATGTGGGTATGGCTTATAAGATAATCACTGTCAACTTCTCAATGGATCATGCGAAACTTGACTTGAAGGCCTTAACTCTTTTGGTAGTAATTGTACTGGCATATGTAATAGGTTCTCTTTCTACCATGCTTTTCAAGTTGCTGGGTACCTTAGACTTTCTTTGGAAGGCGTCAAACAGGATCTCAAAGTCATGTAGATACAAATGTGGTTATACATAGAATAAGACCCAATTTGAACTGACAACGAAACAGCAGCACTATATTTCAAAAGTGTGTGGCGTCATCTCATAGGGTTAATATCAAAAGTATATACACTCAGACCTAGACCTGCCCATTATCGGCTCTACTGAGGTCACCCGCTGCCAACCAAGAGTATATAAGACCTGTGCGCTGGTGAAATCGATGATTGGTCGGTGCTGATGTTGTCACAGAATGACGATCATATCGCTGTGAGACGTATGAGACGCTGTTGCAGGCGCATCAAGGAGGTGATATTTATAAACAAAATAGAGCAACAACGGGTCAATAGATGAATGTTGGGATGAATTCTATCTTGTCAGATTGTCTGTTTTAATGCATCTTGTTTGGAGGGAAGTGGAGGTTTCCAAGTCCATAAGATGGCCCTTGCTGATGAGGTTAGCTTCATGGCCTTAACCTTAACAGGGGTAAACACTAACACAAGCTTATTGTCTACGAAAAAAAGCGCAAAATCGGCCGGTTTCCGAAAGGAAATGTAAACTCCGATAACTACATTCTGACATCAACTTCCCCGCCATAATAGTTTAATGGTTAGAATATCACGTTGTGGCTTTAGGACCTCCTAGGAACACGAAAATCCGTGGTGATCCATGTTCGATTCATGGTTATGGCACATATCTTTTTGCGATTGTAGTAGTTGAATTAAAGTTTTGATGGCAAGATACCAACGTCATGATCATGATTTTTTGGTTGAAATAAAGATTTCTTAGATCCGTGAGTACATAGTCATGATTATTTAATGTTTAGACGACGAGCAAGTTTCACTAGCTCCTCTTCTAAGCGGCAAATGGTGTTAACTTGGTCGCGGTCTGATCCCCCGGTCAGAGTTGTATTTCCAGGGGAGACGAGACGCTAAGAATCATGGTCAAACAAGTGGATATATCATGCGTTAGAACCGTGGCAGCTTCTGTTAACCTTCGATTCAAGGAAAGACAAGACGATTCTGGTGAACAGACGTGGTGAGGAACACGCAATCAGATACTCGGCTTGAGACTTAGTTGTCATGATTCGAGACTCGAGTTGCTTGGGGATTGATAAGATCTTAGGGCACAGATCACGGTGCATTTGGTGTGTATGCACCAAAGAGACTTTTGAGTCGCTTTTATGAGTCTCCTGCATTTCGGATATATAATAGAACAGGATTTTGTCAGAGCGGGTATATTTTGTTGAGTTACATCGCGTAATTCAGATATGACATTAGTGACACTGGCAGGTCGTTAGGATACGAAGAAAAGACGGAGATATAGGTAGATATACGGAAGGAAATCGGGGTTATTCGCCTGACTAGAGTCCGCTTGTTAGTTAGACTTGGCAATAGGTTAATGATCCCAAGTGTCACTAAAGCGCCTGACCTGACCTGAAATACAGTTTCCTTCCGGTGTCTAATGGTTTCACATATAACTATAACCCAAACCCTGTCATTGAAGCACTCCTTGAACTGACTTTTGAACAATACAACTCCTGAATCCACGAAACGCCAAGATCACCTGCCAACAGAAAGTGTGTCAAAGCGAAACTAGTACTGGGGCAGTTGATGGTCTGAGATCAAGGTATCAAAACGACACGACTAGAGTCAGTGGGGACAAGTGGCCCTGACGATCGAGATCAACACTTGCTGTCAGTGATAAACGTTTTGTGCATCATTCAGGCGTGTTGGAGAGGATTGCTGTGATTCTCGTTTATATAGAGATCTTTTTTGTTTACATCAGGAAGATGACCTCGAGGGAGTATCATGTACATTTGACTTCACACATGTCTTCTAACTAACACGATAAGTCCGAAGTAACTAACGGGGCTCGTCCCCCATGTATCGTCCCGGCGTTTTATCAAATCAGCCCGGCCACATAGAGAAACCAAGGGGGGATGACCCCGAGACATAGCCCCATCAGTAAAGCCCAGACAAAAGTGAAAGTCACAACCAAAACCACCAAACACTTCGGCATGGAGGTACTCTCGGTAAGAGAGCCCGAGCTCAACTATCAACCGGGGGTATCTTAACTTCCAAGCAGAGTTCCAATACTACTTTGATGGGACGAGTGCCTGATTCGAAGACAGCTAGAATTCTGTATAAATATGCCAGGAAAGTCTTCTTCTTTTCGAATTTTAGTTTCCCTTCTCTCTTCACTCCCAACTGGACTTCCATTCTCAAGACCCTTTTTTCACTTCTTTTCTTCTTTTCACAGCTGCGCTGTTTTTAACACATTCTTGTTTTGCTGGTCAATTCACTTTTTTGCATCTTTTTTCACTTCATTTTTTATTTAAATACCCTCTTCATATTTCTTCAAAATGCAGTTCTCTAAGATCATCATTGCTGCTTTCGCCGCTGTTGCTATTGCCGCTCCCACTGAGCTTCAACCCCAGAAGCGTGCTGATACCCTGACTGCTCAGGATTATGCCGACTTCCAGGTTTCAGATGGTGTTGCTGGTAATGCTCTGGCTGAGGTTGACGAGAAGTTCAACGTAAGTTACTGATTCGCCAAGTTGTAGTATTACATAGTGTCTAACATACAATCACAGGCCGCCGCTTTCCGTGCTGACCCCGCCTCCGTCTCTGACAACGACATCGCTATCCTGAAGGCCGCCCGTGTTACTGCCGAGGCCGCCGAGACCGAGACTGGTGGCTACAACGATGCTATTGAGGCCGCTGGCAAGTCTACCGCCGCGGGTAAGGCCCTCACCAACGGCAAGATCAAGAACAAGGTCCTCAAGCTTGAGCTCCAGGTTCTTCTTGCCGATATCGAGATTGGCCAGAACGGTAACAGCTCGTCTGTTGCCACCAAGCGTGCTGCCGAGCTCAAGAAGCTGAACAACAACGTTGCCACTGACGAGAAGAACGCCGGTGCTGCCTCTACCGCTGTTGACTTCGCTGGCACTTCTGACCCCAGCTCTTAGATGTATTTCTAAGTGTTGTTTCTGACTAGTTATTCGACTTCTGCATTCCTTGGGCGCCACATGAACTATGCCAAGTACACCATGGGCAGTTGCCAAAGAAGAAGAAGTGATTCGTCTTGATGGGAGTGATCTTCGAGAGAATCAGGAGTCGAATATCTGGTTAGCCTGAGTAGAATTTGTTTCCGTTTTGCTGTGTTCTTTTGTTGGATTAAGATACCCTACCATCATAGAACTTTAATATGCCATAAGAATTGATTTTTGATGCTTTCTATTTTGTTTCTCCTATTACCGTGACTATTGTTCTGTTTGATATACATTGTTCAAGTTAACCGTACCATTGTTTCTTCGCCTATCCCACTTACACCATGTCAATAACCCATGCAATCCCACCATAACCCTTATGACTTCCTCTTTCAGCCACACGTGGCGGCGCCACACCCCACTATTTGACCCCTCGTCCACATTTTCGTCAATCCAGGGAAAAATTCAGAAGTCCCGGCTGTGAAGCCACAAATTGCCCGTCTTTGTAACCCCGTAACGCGAGATCCCCCGGAAGCCCCGACGCCGTCATCACGAAACCCGTTGACGCCACACTATATACACTCTTTTTCTAATAAATTAAGTTTGTTTCTCAGCCTTGTTATTCAGCCTTGTTTTCTTTACTATACTACACATCACACATCACACACATTCTCTATCATGGATTTCTTGAGGCTCGTTGAGCAGTGCCCTGGTGTCGATGGCTGGGGTACCACTATTACTGCCGACACCACCCTGAATGGTGTGCCCTATGCGCCCTTCTCTAAGGGTGATAAGCTTGGCCGTATGGCCGATTGGACTTCGGACGGCAAGGACCGCGATGGTCGCAACAAGAACGGCCGCAACTTCAAAGGTATGTCTTTAAACCCTTGTCCTGTCGTCATCCAGTCACCCCGCTATCCAGGCTTAATACTAACATATCCCTCTTCGCTACAACAGAGCAACAGGCCTACGGTGCCGGCCACGCCCCTACCTTCAACGCCCCTATCGCCGAGGACGAAGCCAGTTTCTCCGTCGTTTCCAACGTTCGCGACACCGGCAAGGCCAAGTTCACCCGCGGCAGCGGCACCTTCACCCGTGGTGGTCGCGGTGCCTCTGCCCGCCTTAACCGTGTTGAGGCCCGTCCTACCGCTGCTGCTGGCGGCCGTGGTGGCCGTCCTACCGCTGACCGTGGCGGCCGTGGTGGTGCCCGTGGTGGTCGTCGTTTCGGCTGGAAGGACTATGACCGTCCCATGCGCAACCGTGATGCTACAGTTTCCGTCAAGAGCGATTGGGTGGCGCTGGAGGAGATTGACTTTAACCGTCTGGGCAAGCTGAACTTGGATGCTGATGAGGGTGAGGATGTCAAGTCTTGCGGTTTCGTTTACTCTTACGACCGTACCTTTGATCGCGCGCCTACCAAGGGTCTGGAGAAGAAGCTTCAGCCCCTCGACCGGTCATACTACAACCCCACCACCTCGCAGGATCCCATTATCCAAGAACTCGCCGCCAGCGATGAGGCCACCATCTTTGCCACCGAGAGCATTCTGTCCACTCTTATGTGCGCTCCCCGCTCCGTCAACCCTTGGGATATCGTCATTCTCAAGCAGGGTGGTAAGATCTTCTTCGACAAGCGCGACAACGCTGCTCTCGACCTTGTCACCGTCAACGAGAACGCTGCCGAGCCTCCCATGGACGCTGCCGATGGCAACAAGGACACCGTTAACCAGCACGGTGCCCTCGCCGAGGAGGCCACCTACATCAACCACAACTTCGCCAACCAGGTCGTTATCGAGAAGGACTCTTCCAAGGTCAACATGGAGACTGCCAACCCCTTCTACAACTCTGCCGAGGAGACCGACCCCCCTGCTTCTAAGGCCTACAAGTACCGTCGTTTCGACCTGTCTTCACACGAGGACCAGCCCATCAAGCTTATTGTCCGTACCGAGGTGGATGCTGTTGTTGAGAACGCCACTACCGGCCAACAACAATTCGTCACTGTCAAGGCTCTCAACGAGTTCGATAGCAAGGCTGCTGGCGCCGGTGGCTCTCTTGACTGGAGATCCAAGTTGGCTTCGCAGCGTGGTGCCGTTCTTGCCACTGAGATGAAGAACAACTCCTGCAAGCTTGCCCGCTGGACTACCCAGTCTATCCTGTCCAATGTTGACCTTATGAAGGTTGGGTAAGTAGCTCTTTACGCTCTCATTTTCCTAGGAAACCATATAACTAACCACCATGAATAGTTTCGTGTCCCGCGCCAACCCCCGCCAGAACGACAAGCACGTCATTCTCGGTGTTATCGGCTGGAAGCCCCGCGATTTCGCCCGCCAGATGAACCTGTCTGTTTCTAACGGTTGGGGTATTGTCCGTACTATCGCCGACATGTGCCTGCAGCACGAGGACGGCAAGTTCGTACTGGCCAAGGACCCTAACAAGCCGGTTCTTCACCTGTACCAGGTTCCCGCCAACACCTTCGAGGAGGAGGAGGAGGATGAGGTGGTGCCTGTCCAGGAGGATGGTGATGACGAGTAAATTGCATTAGCCGATGGCTGATTTTGTCTGTGTTTTTGTTTGTCTTTTTCTTTTTTCTTTTTCACGAGTGTCATGAAGGGTCTACTTTAAAAACAGGTTGAGTTGAATGAGATGAATAAAATACTGTTGGATCACGTGGAATCCTCTGCAAAAGTCATGAATCTAGATGACTAATTATGGATATGACACGAGTATACACTGATGTAGAAGCAATTATAGATGTAACAAGACTGTATTTTATAGACAAGGTCGCTGGTTTTGGGTGATATCCAAGTCCACCACAAACTCCAGCGATGGATATTAAACAACAAGAGTGGTATATATCAAGACAAGACAAGAAACATAAAACATGACAAAAAACAAAACAGAGACTAAATCCTTTTCACCTTCTTAGTTCAACTTCAACGGGTCAACAGAGTCGGAAACATTATCAACATCGTAGACCTCAGTTCGGGCCTCAACATTAGCAATTGCACTTTGAAGAGCGTTCGTCAAATCAATGTGGAAAAGCGGCAAGTTAAGGCCATGAAGGACGACACCACGGCGACGACCAGCGGCAGTCGCAGCAGCACTAGCCCGGATCTTCTCAATTGGTAACTGAGAACCAGAAACACCAGACTCTTCATCGGTATGACGAGCCGCAAAGGTAGCGTGCTCGTTAGCTTCCTTCTCGGCAACAGAGGCAGCAGAGTCGGCACCACCAAGTTCAGCAACGGAGAAAATTGACCGCCAGCGAGACTGCACACCGGGAGTCTCATTCCGCTCAGTCAGATAACCGAAGCCAGCAGAGGCAAGAGCACGCTTAGTCCAGCGGTTGGTGATGCAGGCGATGTGCCAGTCGACAGGCTCAGGAGCAGCGTAACGATCGAGTTGGTTGCGGACGTCAATGAGGAGTTGGACGGAGGTGATATCGACGTTGTTAACTGAGGAGAAGTCCAGAATGACGGCCTTGAGAGTGGGCTTTTGGGATTCTTCGATGTGTGTGCTGTTGGCGTCGGCGACGGACTTGGCCTTCTTCGGGCCGGGGTCGTTCCAGGGGCGGTCGCCGAGACGACCGTAGGTCTGGGTGGCGGTGCGGCGGGTGTTTTGGAAGATAAATTGGGTGAAGTAGGAAAGAGTGTGACTGGCATTGGGGTAGTTGAAGCCTTCGGAGAGTCTGTAGATGAAGACACCGGGGTATGGGGACTCGAGAACAACCGAGGGGTTTGTGCCGTCGCCGTGGTTAATAGGGAGGAAGACGTTACGGACACCAGCGTTGGCAGGGGAAGCCTGGAAAGTATCGTAGGCACCGACATCATCGGTGTGGGTGTCACCAATGACACGGTCACCGAGGACAGACTGGATGCGGACACGGCCGAGGAAGTCACCACGGGCTTTAAGGATACGGAACATCATGACGGCCATGGAAATGCAAACGGTAGAGTAGATACCGTTCTCGATAGTAGAGAAGATGGAAACGAAGACACCGACGAAGAAGATGATAACCTCAATGGGGGAGACGCGCCAGAACTGGTAAACGGTGTTGGGAGGGGTGATCAAGTCCATGACAGCGTGAATAATGACAGCGGCCAAGGCAGGCTTGGGAATATACCAGAAGACGGCAGGAAGAGCGTAGACAGCAAGAACAACGATGACCGAGGTGATGACCGAGGCGAAAGGAGTACGGACACCGGCCTTGGACTTGATAGCGGTACGGGAGAAAGAACCAGTAGCGGGGTAAGCACCGAGGAAAGGACCAAGCAGGTTAGTGACACCAATGGCGACCATCTCCTGCGAGGGGTTGATAGTGTAATCATTGATACGACCGAATGACTTGGAAATGGCAATGTGCTCGACAACCAAGACGATAACAGTAGCGGGAAGGTACGAAGCAACAACGCTGCAAAGATCCGTGTTGATGTTAGGAACCTGCGCGTGCTTGAAGCCACGAGGAACGTGACCAATGACCTTGAAAGCGGGATCCGAACGACGGTTTCTGTTAACCAACCACGAAATCAGAGTATACAGAAGAATGACGAAGACGGTACGCAGAGTGTTAAGGAAGAAAAGAAGACGCTGGTGCTGAGGAATCCGCTTGGCTGCCTGGTTAAGAGCCGTGCGAATACCGTAAAGCATGACAAGGGCGGTAATACCAATTGCGGCGTCAAGACTGGCGGTGGGGAAAGCCTTGAGCGAGTTGATGAAGACGAGGTAGGCGGCATCACGGGTGCTGACACCGTGGAGACCCATGAGGGCGGAAAGTTGACCGGAGGCAATTGACAGGGCTGAACCAGTCATAAAGGCGGAAAGAGAAGTCAGGGAGATCAAATCGACAATCCAACCGCAGCGAACAAGACCAATAAAGGCGATGATGGCACCGGCGAGAATAGCGAGTGTAGATGCGATATCGGTAGCTACAAGGTCTGGACGGGAATCTTGAATCTCAACAATGGCGTTACCGACAAGAGTGGACATGACAGCAACAGGCTAGAATATCAGAGTTAGTCATGTGATTAAGATATAAACAGAAAGTCTCGGTCTGACGGGTTGAACAACGGTTGTCCGGAGGTATGTGGGGGACTACCGTATATTTCAACCCTAATCGGACCCTAGGCTACTTACACCGATGGTGATATCCTTGGAAGTGGCGAAAATCCAGTATAAAGCGACGCCCATGAAAGAAGAGTAAAGACCGTATTCAGCGGGAAGATTAGCGAGAAGGGCATAAGCCATACCCTGAGGAACAACGACAGCACCGATAGTGCAACCTGTATTTTGTGGAATTATAGTTAGTTTTTCTGTGACCATGAGGAAGTAGTCAGATGGTAAAAGCACGTACCGGCAACCATATCACCAGTGAACCAAGTTAAGTTGTAGAATCTAATCCAGTTCAAGAACGGGAAAAGAGAAATGACGTATGCGACGATACCGTTACCACTGGGAATCTGGTCCTTAATCCACTCAGCAGTTGTAGGTTCCTCTTCAACAAAGAGGTCAGTATCAGCGGTAGCGATTGAAAAGACACTCTCGCCACGAGTGACATTATCGTTTCGGTGGTGATCGTCGAGTTTGATGCCAAGCACCTTGGCCAAGCCGTGGCCGACCTTATTAAGCGTAGTCATTGCGTTGGTTTGTATAAGTCGAATTAGAAAAGAGAAAGAAAAGAAGGTGGAAAATGGTTGGTGGAGAGAATTATGATGATTATATGGCGAAGATGAAAGCCAATCAGTGCAGTATCAGTTCTGCGTGGCACGATTGTGGCCGTAGATGGGGTGGAAGAATGCAACTGCTGTGTAAAATGTGTAAGCGGGAGTGCGTTTCTGAAAACGGAAGTTTACATATGTAGCCAAGAAACCAGAAGAAGCGAAGAAGACTTACAGCACTCTGCAACGCGTTTTGTAGATGAACAATGGTGAAAAAGGCGAAACACCAACAATAGACAGATGATCAAGTCTAGAACTAAAAGGAAAAGAGCATCTGTAGAGAGACCGGACTAACAAGAATATATATGCGAGGAAGCCAAAAGCCGGACGTAAGACTGGAGATCCTGGACTCAGACGTCAACTAGTTGCTTGCGTGCTAGGCTTGGCTCTTTTTTTTTTCTTTTTGGAAGGGGTGTGGATATGCTATTGGTAGGGGTGTCTGTCTGTCCGTCCTCTGTCCGGGGTTAAGAATACAAGCAAAACAATGCTTAATGCCTATTGCTGAATGACGAAAGAATGAGGGTGTGTTTGTAAGTACTTTAAGGTGGACTGTTGTGGCTTTCTATTGGTTAACCGGACAATATGTACATTTATGGCTGTTACCGGCTTACGGACTTGTAGTCTTGATATACAACGAGACATTCACTTGTGCACAAGATTGAACCACCACCAGTTCGTCTAGGAAATGTCACTCCAGCCGCTATAACCCAAAATTTTCGCCCAAACTCCCTGTTCCGGCGAGGGGCGATGTCGCCATCGATCCTTGCCTAGTGGATTTATAAGGGCCCTGGCCAACTGTTGCTTTGTAAGAAGACGAAGAAGCGGCTGGATTAGTAGCACGTTTTGAAAGCCAAGGAAAGGACGACGACGACGACGACCTCATTGTAGACAGTTGATGGGTTGACTATCATAAAATGTGGAGCGGTGTCTGACTTGCCCCGGAATTTCGGATGTTAACCGAGTGGGATTGATATTTTAGAGAATCGGAGACAATATTTTCAGGGCATCTTTTTTAGAGGCTCATCCTTAAAAGCCGCTGTAAATATGGTTGTAAGACAAAATCAGAGGCTCTTTCACTGTCATAATAACATATGTATCTCCAAATTTCTTAAGCAAACAATGACGTTCGAGTATAATCTTGTGGTACCTTCATTTTTTGGAGAATATACATGTATCCATCGGTAGTTACCTTTCATGGATTTAACTTCTTTCCTCGGCCGACATCATGACCAAGAACATCTTCAGTTAACGGTGACCTTCAAAGATGTTTTTTTTTCACCAGTTAACATTCCATTTTCGGGATACCACCAAAAAAGCCAAGACGGGTAGAATAAGGCAGAATCCCGTAACAAAAAAAAAGATAATCAGTCGTTTCCGCCGAATAGAACCCGTTCCGTTGCAAATCCTTTAGTCAAGTTTAGCAGCTCGACAGGGCGTGTGGATAACCCTCTGTGGGCCAGAGCTCTCGATCGCAAGATGCTGCGTCGATGACGAGATTGTGGACTAGTGGGGGGAATACAACAAATTACGGGGGTTGCTTAGACGCATTACCCGCTGAATCAAGTGATAATCTCGTCTGCTTTGTGCTCTTTTTTATCAATATGTTGGTCACCGTAACATTGAATCAAGGTGTTTGTCCAGCTATGAATCCCTCATCCCTAAGACTATAGTGTTTTTTCTTTTGCGCGCTTAAAACCAGGGCAAAATTCTCATGATTTCGTGCTTTCTAGTCATGGTTGCGACACTGCATATATGGGGGTGGGGTCTTGTGATACTCTCCGATTCTGGCATCTCTATATTCGGGCATATCGATGTAGTGACGTTGATTGAATCAAAGAAGCCAAGAAACAGCCAAGCGATCTTGACTGGCCAAGACTGTCGCTCCCGTGAGCCAAGAAAGCTTGTTCTTGTTGTACTTTAGGAGACGAGAAGGAGGACTTGGCAATGGAGAATAACATGTGGGCATGTCACATGTATGTGGTATGACATCATGGTTGGGGAACTTCTCCAAGTCAATATACGGTACATTGTATTTTGTATGTACTTTGTCAAGTGGGGAGATCAGTCTATCAATGTTCAGCCCCGCATGATATTTCCATTCTAGTCACGGCGAGTTATCTCACGACAAATTTCAGCTATGTGTCGTGACATTGACCTAAACCCCACACTTAGATTCCAGCAATAGCCTTCTCTTTCGTCTTCGCCGCAATCCTCTACGTCCTCTATTCTTCTCATATGAGAAACTGCGCACGCGGCTTTAAATTCTCCTTCATGTCGACACCACTATATTAGTCTTAAATGTGTCAACACAACACCATGTGGCACGTGTAAGCCCTGCCATTGCCACCTTTGAACATCCAACTATTGGCTATTTGACGACGCTTGTAACCATCGACATTGAACCTGGTGATGACGAGATTCAAAATGTGACGGGCGGGTCCCGAGACGCTGGGATGGATGCCGCTTGGGGAGGTCTGGAAGACGTGTTGTGGGGAATACAAGGAAAGGGGCTATCCGTAAGGCATGAATACATGTATTGTTGGATGTATGTTCGTACGTATGCATTCAGGGACCTCGCCGACGGCTATCCATTGTCTGTGCCGTATGAACCTGATCCGATCTGGAGAGGTTGGATGTCGGCTGGACTGAAGTATCTGTCATATGTAGTTTCAACGAGGCTGACAATATGAAGTGAAGTTGATCCATCATATCATAGCAGAACCGCTAAGATTCAGAGAATGTCTTCTAACCTATGAAGTCATATTTTATATCCAAAAGAGGAAATCACCACGGCTTACACGATGTTGTGAATGGCAACAACGTGTATACGTAGATCAACCCGACTAGTTAGTGAGGATCACATCAGTCCTGCTGATAACAAGCATATATCCAATTCTGGCCATATCCATGAACTGTTATCTCGGACATATACAACAACAATATCCGGGAATAGCTCACCATGCTCTCTGAGCAAGATATCAACTTGCATCAATTCAATGTTGGATTGCGCCATTGTGGGTGGGGACTACCCCACATTTAAGCTGTCGTCAGCCTGTCAAAGAAACCCTATTCAATCAACAACACATACGTAACCCTATCGAAAACAGTGGCCATGTTTCCGGGTCAACATACATCAAACAGCAAAACAAATCAACCCCAGTTAAACACGGACCTGTTGACATCATTGACCGTCAAAAGAGTAAGCGTTCCTGAAAATAGCTACTCAATGGACATCACCAAATCGCGATCCTTCAATCTACCTCATCACACCATCCCACGTTCTTTCCTTTTATATCATCATCACTAAACCCTAACGCGACAATACCCTCAAAGGGAGTTCTATCACAAGCTAAACAGCTACTTATCTAATTCGAGTCGCCAACTAATAGTTTATCATCACCCGGAGCTTAAACTATGGTGCCTCCAAGTTTCCCACCGGCGCGTCTCGCCTCCGATTACCCGCCCGTGGCCCCACGCACCCCACGCACTCTCCGGAAACTTCAATCGGCACATTCACTCGGCGCCAAAGCGAACGCCCAGGCATATCCCACGGCACCTATCGAATCCTTAATTTCCCAGCACCGAGCAACCGGTCTCGGCATCGGCGCCAGCACCGTTTTTGGCTCCGGACTACCCGCCCATCATACCACCCTTCCCCGCCGCCCATCACAAATTCCCCAGCCGTCACCGTCCGGAAGCATCAGCAGTATCAACTCCATCGGCCCCCTTCCCGGCCCAGGTCCCTCGTCCCTCCAAAATATCCACCACCATACTTCCCAACTCTTCAACTCCGTTAAAGCCGCTCAAACGGCTGCACCCCACATCACCGCCGCAGCACAGGCGACCGCCCAACTCCAGTCATCACCGATTGCGCGAAATGTGTCACCACAACGTAGACCGGGTGGTGATGGGACGATTTCGGCGGGACAGAGTCCGGCAGCTAAGCGCGTTCGGTCTAGTAGTGATGCGGGGTCAAATACACCGGTACCGGGTGAGGCGATAAGAGTGGGGAGACCACAGTATGCGAATTTGGGAATGTCTGTTACGGCTATCATTAGAGATGGTCCGCCGGATGGAAATTTCCCGGGTACGCTTGAGACGTTGCGGTATAAGATTCTTGAGGAGGGGATTAAGAGTGATAATGATGGCATGGTAAGCCTTCAAACTATGCATCTGAAACGTACATCATCCAACTAACATTCCATAGTCATCGGTTCGCATCTATGTTTGGTTAATTCTCCTTAATGCCCCTATCCTGCCTACAGACGACTACCTCTCCTTAGTCCACCGTAGTGCATCCCCAGCATATGCCAAAATCCGCAACGACACCTTCCGCACACTAACCACCGACCCGCTCTTCCGCCGACGCGTTTCCGAAGCTTCCCTAATCCGCCTTCTCAACGCCATAGCCTGGCGTCTCCACGACGGTCGTGAACGGACTCGTCGAGAAAGAAAATCCCTCGGCGCCCCAATAGACCGTGCCGCTAGCCCCGTGGATGTCGATATGCTTACAAGTTCCCCGGCGGCCAGTAAAAATCGGGCACGCGCACTTACACTGACTACCGAGTCTGATGCGGGGGAACTTGCGCCGGAGCCGGGAACATATGTACAGGGGATGAACGTTCTCGCAGCACCATTCCTTTACGCTGCGCGTAGTGAAGCGGAGGCGTTCACTGCTTTTTACGCTCTACTTACTCGAGAATGCCCTGGATATATCCGCGGTGCCATGGAAGGTGTTCATCGAGGTCTAGCACTCGTTGATAAGGTATTGGCGATTGTTGATTCTCAACTATCTTTGTATCTCGTGTCACGAGGTTTACGCGCAGAGATTTACGCTTTCCCGTCAGTGCTCACGTTAAGTGCCTGTACACCGCCCTTACCTGAGGTGTTGAAGCTCTGGGACTTTTTATTCGCCTTTGGACCACATTTGAACATCTTGTGTATCGTTGCACAGTTATACATAATGCGAGACCAGATTTTGTCGTCACCAACGTAAGTAACTTTAGACGAAAATCCAATAACGGAAAGAGCGTTGCTAACTCTAATTTTACAGACCAAGCAACTTGTTACGATCGTTTCCAGCTCTTCAGGCTGAACAGATCAAGAGACTGACCATCTCCTTTGTGCAAAAGATTCCACGTGACATGTACGACGAGATTGTTAATCATGCACGGTAGGATAAAGAAACCGGATAGTACCATATTAATGTATTAATGAATGTATTAATGAATCTAAATCAGGGCATCATCGTCACGCCAACCCAAGTGTTTCCCGCTTCGTGTATGGATAAAAAATGTAAAAGAAAAAGCAGTCAGACTTTTAAACCAGCTATATAGACTGAAGAACGAAAAGAAGAACAAACAACAACCAACAACGCCGTCTAATAGGGTACTGGGCATCCACCTTCAGCCCGCGCAAAGGCATTAGAGAAGAACTCTTGCATTGCCACATAGTGGAAAAGAATTCCACCCAATACAGCAAAGTGCCATAAGTTGTGACTTCCACCGACATAGTCAAACATGCCTGGGTACCAGCACTCGGGGATCTTGCTGGCATAAACCAACGCACCCAGGAAGTACACCAGAATAGAGTTGAAAATGGGTCTATAAAACTCATAGACAAACGAGGTGCCATGAGTGAAAGACAACTGAACAACCGGAAGGAATCCTGTCAAAGCCAATCCAACAAAGAAGGCAACGCGTAACCAGGCCATCTCTTGTTTGTTAAAGTAAGGATGCCACGGCAGAATAACGCCGCCAATTCCCAGAATGGCTGTCGTCGACATGTATAACCAACGGCTGGTGGTATCGCAGTAAAACACCGTCCATTCGGTCGTAGCAATGCTTGCTGCAATTAGAACACTAATTCCGGTGTAGTCAATGCAAGCAAAAAGAGATACGGCCTGAACGTCAGCTACTGCATTCATTGTGTGCCATACCGTTGAGCACGCAAGCGTGAGACACGCCGTGAAAAAGAAGCTGGCAGCAATCAGAACATCCGTAGTGCTGCTGTTCTGGAAATTGTGGCTCATCGGATAGAAGTAAAAGGCAATAGCCAAGACAACGACAAAACCGATGGCATGTGACCAAATGTTGATCGTCTCGTTGGACAGACCAAACATACTGTGGACACAATCAACCTTGCTTTCCATAAACCGGTATCCAGACTGAATGTGGGGGTTCACTCTCCATGGTATCGGGAGATCTTCGTACAGGATTAGACCGTGCTCCTTGGCACGGAGGACCGCGCGCTGGATCGCATCCTCAAGAGACTCAGCTGCGTGAATAGCACTCTGTAGACTCTCATCCATGAGACGAAGAGACTCGTCAACGATGTGGCCGGCAGTGGCCGTGAGACCCTGTTCGCGCATCTTACACGCCCGGTTCTCAAATTCGCTGAGCATTTCGTCCAGTAGCTCAACAGCGACCTTGGCTTTTTCATTCAGAGACCCAGCAGCAGCCATGGCATCGTGGCAGCCGGTCTCGATTGTTTCGACCATTACTTGGAGGCGACGGCGACCAGCGCCAATTACCTCCTCTGAGGCCGAGGCACAGCGGTTGCGCACAGTTTTGAGGGTTTCTAAGGCGAGCGAGATGCTTTCGTCGAGATCAGGTTCGATGTAGTGACTTTCAATGTACTGTAACCGACGATCGAGTTCGGCAAGAAACACATCAACCTATAAAGGGAGGAAATACAAAGTTAGCACAGAGCCTCTATCACATGCCACGCAAGATCGTGAAGTTTACCTTCAACAAAATGTTCTCCTCGCCTTCCATGATGTTGCGCACGATCGACTTTCTACGATCGCGCGCGAACAGTGTGTGGCGACGGCGCTGGATAACGGCCGAATTGTGGACATTTGCCGGTTGGAGGCCCGAGGATTGGCCATCCTCATCGAGTTTTCCTTGTACTCTGGTGATTGTCGTCATTCTTGAGTGGGGCCGGTGTTCCGAGAGTGACAGGGAGGGCGGCGACAAACGTAGGAATTTGCAAAAACAAAATGCAAAGTCGACGACCAGTTGCTGCTGTTGTGTAAAAGCAAATGCTTTTTGACGGTCAAAGGATCAAAGACCAAGCAACGCGACAAGCCAAAAAGATATGGGTGTGACGAAAAGTTGCGATGGTTTCTGCAGAAAAGCACTTGCGATAATGGTGGCGGCTGTGTTTTCGACGCTGACGGACTTGTTGAGAGTACTTTTCGGAATGGATTTGTCTGTATCTTTGTAGAGCTGAAGGCAGTTTGTAAAAGACAAGAGCCAGGCACGAGCCAAAAATGCTGGAAATTATTGGTCGATGATTATCTATCTTATCAGAACTTTGTGACAGCAGAAACTGAGAATCAAGAAAACTTGATCGCAAAAATAAATGGACAACAGCCTGTATAAATTGCCTGGTGGTGGCAGAAAGGCGATGGCTTTTTAGAGGGCAAAGTCACAAGTCCTAGTCGCAAGCTAGAAACTTTAGTCTAGGTTGCTTGGTTGGGGCTAACACGGAGATGCCAAGGACGACAAGGACGACAAGGGGAAATAACGAGGATTTGCGGAAGTTGCCAATTGAAGAAAAGAAAGTGAGGGGAAGATGTTTCGTGAGTGAGTGTAGTTTATCTAAAAACTGCAGGTGTATATGCATACTCATGTGAAGGAATCGAAATTTCTGTTTATGGGGTTTTTCGTCAACAACACCTGCGTAACCCTTTTTCAAGTTCTAAATGGATACTGGCGGTTTCTTGTTGGTATGTTTACATACACATGGGAATACGTACACACATATAGAACGTCTTCTATACAACATACAGATACAGACATGCATTTCTCACCTGCATGGTCTCTGCAGGCAATCTATGCTTTGTTGAGTTTAAAGGTAACCCAGCAGTCTTTTGCTTGCCATCACTTGGCGCGTGGGGCAACGGCCATAATGCCTAGAACAGTAGAAATGGTCCAAGCGACTTGCGACTCCGGCGGCAAGTCATCCGGATTGGTATGCATTGGAGCGGGAGAAGCGCCGGTTAATATCCGGAGACTTTGACATGGACGTCGGGAGAGAGCAAACTCACTGTAAACGCCACCAATTGCCCCTGTAATTGAATTATGGGTTGTGCCCCTATTGTGGACGCGATTGATCACATCCAAGCCAATTGCATCTTTTCGGTACCTGAGAGGCTTATGCTGTTTTCACAGCACTTTCTGTATTCACCCGCTGCTACAGGAACTATTAGCGATGTCGCGTCCACTGAAATTCATCAGTAGTAGCAGAAAATCGCAACCCCAACAATTCACAGGAGGGCCTTCCGTTTCTATGTGTAATTCGCCGGCAACTAGTGAATGGTTCTAAATCATGATGCTAAACCCCCACAATCCTGCGTATGCAGGGCCCTCAACAACTGATAGCGATCCCCAATATGGACGGCACTTATCCCGAAAGCCGGAATATATAAGGAGCGCAACCCTCAAAATCGACGTCTATGGCTTGTCGTGTAAACCTGCAGCAAAATGTAATCCATTTGCTCATAATATGCAGCGCACGTCCATCTTGACGCGACCGGATTAGCAATGTCCCGGAATCGGGATTATTCTCCAATTGTTTTCTGTTTATGATTTTTTTTTCGTAGCGCAGAATGGACGACCGGAACACCCGGCACGCTGAAACTATCAGCAGTAATGATTTGCCACTTAGAATACACGCCTTTCCGCGTCTAACGGCCCGTAGCTTCCGACTGGCAGATCCAATGGTTCGCCATTTTGATACTAGACTGATTGATACAACCCTAAAAGATATGGGTTGATAAGATTGGACGATAAGACGTCATGGTCTCAGCCTTGTTGGCGCATAATCTGAAAAAAAGTGGCAAGGCTGTAGCACTTTTGCTTGTTTACATTGGAACTTGGATATTCAGTAAGAACATCAATCGAATCTATTTCATTATCGACCATGTCTTCTATTCCCGACCACATCACCGATGCGGGTGTTTCTGCAACTCTGGAAACCTCGCAGGCCACACAAACATCCGCCCATGCCCTTATTGATGCCCTCGAGGCCTTACTCGCAAAAGCTCCTTTTAATGAACAGATGGAAGCCTTCACACCACAGCAGCAAGCTGAAATTGCAATGCAGTTCCAGGAGTTTGAATGCGAGCTCGCCAAGTTGCGCATGTTGAATCGCGCAGCCGTTGTAGGAGCGAGAGAAACAAAAAGTGCTACGGCAGAGAAGCGTTCCGAGGTCGACCGATTGCATTTGGCACTGCAAAATCTGTATTACGAACAAAGACATCTGACAGGCGAGATCGAAGCTTGCGGTTCTTATGAGTAAGTTAATCAAGACATGAACATAAGCTTATGACATATACTAACCCTTTATCTTTAGCCACTCGTATCAAAAGCTTCCTTTAATTCCAGTTGAAGAGTTTCTTACTCTGTTCCCAGAACATGCAGACCTCGACAAGGACGACTTGACAATTGCTCGTATCGAGCATGAGAAATCAGAACGGGAAGCTCTTGAGCAGGAAAGACAGGAGCTGCTTAAGCGGAAGCTCAAGCTGACTTCTGACAACAAGAAACGCGCAAATGACTTGGCTAATCTCGATGTCAATTTGGAGAAGTTTATTGATGTAAGTGTGACTGAGTCTAATAGTAGGCTGGATATAAGCCTATTTACAAAGCTAACGGACTATAGGCTGCCAAACCAATTCAGAAGTTGTTTGAGAATGTTGTGTAGATAATAAGTTGATGATATCAGCTCGATCCAGGCGAGCCTTTAACCCCAAATGCTGGGCTTTTTAATGTGTCCATGGGGTACCGAAGAATTTGTTTATATCTATTTCATTTTGGTTAATATCATTCCTATCTAATAGTACGATGTCCGGTATAAGCTACTTTGAAACGAAGCTTCAAAGTTTAATGTTTGTTTACTCTTCATGCACGCACAGTCTGATCAACTTTAGACTTTTCAGGTTTGCTCTATTAGCGTATATTTACCGGGTAAAGTCAAAGTTAATGTACCGCAAGACGATGTCGTCATAGAACACGGCAACTCTACCGATAATGTGTACGAACCACTCCATCCAGCACGGTGAGCCAGGGTTTCTTTTCACTGGCTCTTAAATCTTGAGATAGCTGGAGGTAATCATGTGTTGTAATCAGCAGCGCTCCTTTGAATCATATATGTGCAGTCATAATTCCAAGGATTTGGCCAGACACAATTAGCCGAGCGTCTGGAGGGAACAGAATAATCGATAAGCCAATGTGCCATTTTCTTCAACTCTAATTGGATCGTTTAATCCTTTTACGGCGGCTTTTAACAACACCCACCAAAGTCTATC
The DNA here is from genome assembly GCA_000712465.1 of Huntiella moniliformis. NCBI lineage: Eukaryota > Fungi > Ascomycota > Sordariomycetes > Microascales > Ceratocystidaceae > Huntiella > Huntiella moniliformis. The sequence continues at coordinate 103,122 of JMSH01000071.1, forward strand.
GCGTGTACAACTGAGACAATGCTCATGGTAAGCATAAAACCGGGCATACCGTCATTGAAACAACATCATGAAGGGTTATAGCCATGTATATCGAATCATTTTGTTTGTTCGTGTTGGTAGTAATAAACCGAAATAGAAAATAGTGGGATTGAGACCGGGCAGTGCCAAAACATCAGATGCTGTAGTCCGGAAACCTGCAGATTTGTACAATTGTCTAGACCATGTAGAATTCCAGTACGTGGAACTTCTGGATTTGTGAATTGCTGATGATTCTACATAGGCTCCTGTACTCTAATCTGTGTTACATGAATACTTGAGACATCTGGTTTCCAAGTCGTAATCTGTCTGATTCATCACTAAATACACTTCTAAAGTGGCAGCCTAACTGCCTTTCATTAGTTAGTTATTACACTTCTGCACGTTAATGTTTTTACACTTTAGAACTGACTGTTGGTTGTTACTGACTTCTTTCTCAACTCCCCGCTCCTTCCCAAAGTTTCCATGTTATGTACGACATTGTCATCATACCCCTGCATCCAACCGACCAATCAAACCTCCAGATATACCCACTCCCTTCCACTTCTGGTAGCCGTCACATGAATTGTACATAGCTGCTGCAGTCCATATGACATCCCACGCAGGGTAGTCGAGACAAGATGAAGTAGACACCCACTCAACATGGGTCTCCTGTTGCAATATTAAGCATGACAGGCGACTGGGGTCACTGTTTTTGTTTGACTTCGTTTATGGCGGGTGCGCTTAACAAATACCGAGCTATAGAATGACTACATGATTCAGTTGATGAGTTTGGGTTGACTACATATGAATGTGGGAGTACGGTATGACATATCCTATGGGAAGATAGATAAATAGTTACTGCCCATTGTATGCGACTAATCGGGGTGCCACTCCTTCACTCGATTTGTTTCGGGTATGAATGCATCTTGTGGAATAGCTGTCTCATCCAGTCAAATGGCATCTGCCCCCCCTTTAGTATTAGGACGCCAAAATTCCTTCCTGTTCTTCCGCCTATTTCTTTCTTTGTCACACGCCCCTTCTTCTACAGTGCTGTCATTAGAACCCACGTTTCGCCTCCGTAGGCTCACAGCCACACCCCCAAAACAGAAAACACTGGTTCTGTCATTGAAAAGCCTCGCCTGTATTAGCATATTGTCCAACATATGAGCCGATAAGGCAGGCACACAGGCGGATTCTGCATCTAAGTCCTTGTTGCCTCTTGTTGTAGTCTCGCCAAATCCCGTCACATCCTACTCCTTCTACAGAGGGTCTGTAACACACAAGCATTTGTTCCTCCCTCCTCTAGACAAATCACAGCGCGTGGCCAACGCACCCCGGAACGAGTAATTGCTATCACCGGTGATCCGCAGATGGGACGGCACATTATGATGGGTAGATGGTAGTTTCAATGATGAGCCAACGAGTTGTACGAGAGCCTAGGCGGGCGTGGGTACTTACTTTTCTGTGTTTAGGGAGATATTTCTCTGTGGACACTTCTTTCTATGAATGGTTAATCTGTGCGAGCAACTTTCTTCTTCTTTCTTTCTTCCACTTTCCTACTTCAGTCTTCTTGGCTTTTGAATTTTGTCTTTTTCTTGTTGCTCTGTTGTCACCGCTATCAGTGTTTTCAGACGGTTCAGCCATTGTCGATTCATTGGAAACGATACTCGTACTGCCATCCAGCTGTTTGTTTGGTTTTGATACTATTGTGTTGTTGCCGTTTGTGATCTTGCTGTGTCCAGCCGTTTGCCACTCATGTCGCTCTTCACCTGGTGCAGCCGCAGGGCTGGAGGGTTATCGTGGATCGCCCTACTCATCGTCACCGTTTATGTTATTTTCAAGGAAAGCCATCGCGTCACCACTGACCCACTTGCAGGTTCTCCGCCGTCTAACAAGTATGCTGATGCTGATGAAGACCTTATGGGTCCAGTCACAACAACTGGTGACTGGTTGATAGCCTCATGGGCCTATTACTGTCTCATTCTTCATTTGATGGTTTCGGCTTTTCCAATTCGTGCCTGCTATGCTATCTGGAGCATTACCAGTGGCATTCGTCAACGCAATAGCACAAAGCTTTCGGTTGCTATGTCTGATCTTTCCACCAAGAAGTCACCATCGGTCGTATCATTTTCATCTGTGCCATCTATTCCCGGCTCTCCAATGTCATCTAGATCTGTGTCTACCGGGTCTTTCCGGAGCCCATCTCATGCTTCATCTAGCGCCAGCAGTGTTGATGGGGATATCGAGTCTACTTTGTACGAAGAGGATATTCCTGATCGCATTGTTCATGCTGTCATTATCCCCAACTATAAAGAAGACATGGAAACTCTAAGAGAGACACTTGATGTATTGGCTTCTCATGCAATGGCTATGTCTTCATATGATGTAAGTGTGATGTTCTTGGATTGACGCAACAATTCAAACTGACCTCCTTTCCAGATTTACCTAGGAATGGAACAACGCGAGGCTGAGGCTGCACAGAAAGCAGAGATCTTGATCCGCGAATACTCACCCAAATTTAGAAATGTGAGATGCACTTATCACCCGGCTGGTCTTGAAGGCGAAGCTGCTGGTAAGGGAAGTAATGAGGCATGGGCTGCCAGAGAGCTCAGTCGGAACTATCCGCTCGGTATGCGCCGTAATGTTCTAGTAACTGGAATTGATGGTAAGTTAGTTTTGAACTGCACTTGGAACTAGACTGACTAACATACGTTTATCGAAATAGCCGACTCACATCTTGCCGCTGATTACTTTGTTCATCTCACTGAAATGCATCTTGCCCACCCTGAGACTGCCAACACTACACTATATGCCGCTCCTATCATTTTTGACCGCAACGCTGATAAGGTACCTGCGCCTGTTCGTGTCGCGGATATTATGTGGTGTGCGGGGGGTATTTCGGGCTTGTACGCCAGTTCTACTATTGCTCCGCCCACATCTGTTTACTCATTATCCCTTCATCTCGTCGATCGTGTTGGTGGGTGGGACGGTAGTGCAGAGGCTATTGGCGAAGATCTACACATGTACCTCAAGTGTTTCTTTGCCCTTAATGGAAACCTCACGTGCCGGACAATCCTAAGCCCCGTAAGCCAAACCAATGTAACAGCCAACGGTAGTGGGCTCGGTCTGCGTGGTATCAAGCGGGACATGGGCGCTCGTTACAGCCAAGCATTGCGTCATATGTGGGGTTCTCTAGATTCGGGGTATGCCATTCGGCAAACAGCTGAGATGTTTCTGGACCGGAGACGTACTACAAAAAGCTTTCGTCCTCTACACACTGCGTTGGGTGATTCCTCGGATGGGTTTGTTCCTGAGAGCAAGGACTCATGCGGAGAGACTGGTATTTTCTCGGACGTGATAGAGGAAACAATGCAGGGAGTTAACTGGACCTGTACAGTCGGTATGGCTCACCGCATGTTCGAAGCTCATTTCCTGCCTATCCATATGACGATTATGGTTATAGCTTCGGCTGTATTTACATTTGTGGCAAAAGGACACGAAGATGTCTCCCATGTATCGTGGATCTTTCCATTTTGCGATATGCTGCGGGCGTTTGGATTGATTGGCGTGTGTTTTTACCTAGTACTGTATGAACGGTACCATCAACTCAATGTCGAGTATAGACAGCGGAACATGGCAACTGCGGGTCTATCAGAGAACATGCACTTTTCGTACCGGTCGTGGCCGAAGAACTTGTTTGACTACTGCCTGGTTCCAGTGATTGCTCCGATTTTTGGAGCTATCCCGTGTGCACAGGCGCAGTTGTCACACTTCTGGACTGTAGATCTAGCGTATGCTGTCAGTTTGAAGGTTACACGCAAGAAGACCAAGACGGAGGCCAGCGAAATCGTGTAAATGAGATGAAGGGGGGGTTAATTTGGAAACGGCGTCTCGTTTTTGTTTCTTGTAATGAAGGTAATTGGGGTTTATAGGGTAATTAATGACATATGTCTAGTTTTCTTTTTGTTTTAGTTGTATCTGGTACGTGGTCTCGATTCTAGTAGTTTAAACGACGGTGACAGTTCCATTCCATGGTGTTGCTTTTTTCAACATCTTGTATCGATGTCTGTCATCTCGTTCATCCACACAAGTAACTCTACGAAGTACAATTTCAGTTTGACGGCCAAGTACTTCAAATGCTTCGATTGCCCGAAGTAAGAGACCATCGGAAATATCCGGGCTATTATAAGGTCGAAAGAAGTATACACCAGGCGTGATGCTAGCTGACATATCATATTCTTGTGGCTTTAGTTTAATATCGAGAACACGGACACCTTTAATCTGCTTCATAACAGCAGCTTCCAGTACAGACAGCGGAGCCTTGGAATCGGGTGCTATGCGGAATACATGGAACTTGCCAGTCCAATTCAAGGATCCAGGACGGTCCAAATTGGGTGGGTAACCTGGTTGTATACCGGGTATATCACTATCATGAACATTAACCACTTCTTTAGTATCAGTGACTAAGAAGACTGGTCCCTCATTGATACATGCATCTTGGATGACAGTATACACCCATAAAAGATTCTGATGTGCAAGAACAGACCAACTTGGGATATTAGGGAATGGCTCAATCCCATCTTGTAGGGAATTCCGAGATGTAAAATCCTCTGTGAAAAGAAGAGTTCCTAGAAACCCCTTTTGTGGATGGCCGTAGTAGAACAGGACGTTTGTAGAAGTTGTAGCGATATCCACGAGACCTTGAAGAGCTGGGATTCGATCAGATGGAAAGGTTACCCTCCGTTGGACATACGCTCGGGCAATGTTCTCGAAGACTGTGGCGGGGTTCTTCATCAGCCTGGTAGGTCTTTCGTCTGTCTCGCTGATGAGATGGCCGGTGGGGACATCAATGAACCCTGTTGGCATGAGTTTGGTGGTTAAGCTGGATGGAAGCCAGGTGTATGCTTCGAAGGCAACCGAGGTTTCACTGGTGAATAGTAACGGGCCTGAGGTTAAGAATAGCAAGCGTCGGGATAGTTCTTTCTCTTGATAGGTCCAACATCTGTTACTCCATGCGACTCCGTCTGACCAAGCTGATAGATCTCTGTATACGCCTTTCTGTAGTCGGAGTGGAGAGTATTCACCGTCTGCAAAGGAATGAGGATAACGCCGTTCTCTGGGGACTGTTTGGAGGTGTTCATCATGGCTTTGTAGTCCGATGATTTGGGATATACTGGTTTCAAAGGCACAGCATATAGTTAGGGACGATCGAAAGTATATCTGACCCATGAAAGCAATTTGCTGTGCTTTATCATCGTTGTCGTCTTGGATGATACATAGTCGGTCAACCCACATGTACTTGAATCCAAGCTGTTTAGCAAATAACAAGGACGATTTGACAAGACTGTAGATAGGAGCGTCGAGGATCCCGTTGGGTGTGTGAAGCTGGGAATAGGTCTCCTTTCGTAGTGAGAATGGTGGTTTCCCATTGAGAGTATCTGCGGATTCCCACATGTAACTTAGACAGGCGTAGACTAAGGGATCCGGGACTGTAGAGATTGAGACGAGACATAGTTGATCTAGGTCTACCATTCGGAAAGACGTTGGTAAAGTTGAATGAGGGGCTAGATGTTTGTTAGAAAGTAGATCAAAGACTTCATATGATAGACATACCTGGCTCTAATGGACTCGGACATTCCCTTAGCCAAGACTTCACCATTTCCATATCAAAATGTTTTGCTCCCCAGTCCCCGACAACTGCCGTCTCAACTAGATCATCACCACCACGAAGGCCATAAACCTTAGATCGACAGGCACGACATAGAGTTGCCAATTTCTTATTTCGTTGTCTCCCAAGTACCCTAAGGAACCTCCTCAGTCGAGGTAGATTAGTTGTCCCGACTACACTGTCCGGGTGATAAACGAAAGACACATGAATAGTCCTGGTAATTCCATCCCGAGTGACCCATCCATAGAATGTGAAAATGACACCATGGAATTGGTCGTGACAGCCGTATGATTCTACCACACATGGGACCCAACTAAATCTAACACATTGGTCAAGAGGGATAGTAGACCCTAACAATTCTTGACATAGCGTACATGTCGAGAGGTTCCGGTTCTCCGATAGAAGGCGAGAAGACTCTAGAAATAGTGGTACTAGATCTCTGTAATAGTTGCGTAGGATATATTCGAATTGAGTTCTGTTGGGACAATCAGTTTTAAGAGTGGTGATGACGTTGTGGCTTGTAGTAGCTTGAGTGAAAGTGCAGTCTTTCAATGAACTATCGTTTGGTAAGGGTTTAATCCCCATATGTTGGACATACGTGGGTGACATTCCAAATGTGGAGTTCCCTACGATGAGAACCTCAAATATAGTAACTAACGTATCAGTGAATAAGATGTTAAGAATGGAGGAAGGTAACACATAATCACGTGTTTGTTGGGTCGTCCGAAAAACAATGCAGGTTACAATTGGAGTATTTTCAGATGACACATTGTTTGGCGGTAAATTCATCTAAACAGTACATACATAGGAACATAACGACCCTTGCACCTGCATATAAACGAATGTCCGTTTGTCCAACTAAAATGCAATAAATGACAAGTAATGAATTGAAACTTTCCACTACAAAGAACTTAGAAACTATCAAAAGGGGAAATCACAGCATTGAGTATCAGTCTTAATTTCATTGCCGTAAACAACTGAATGGTATACAACTGTGGGACAACCAATATGCCACAATACCGTGCAGTTAGTAAAGTACAACTGATTCGGTGCAAGATACTCTCTTTCTACAGCCCAGTCCCTATTGACCCACATGGGTCTTGTGTTATTAGGCCAATGAGCCCACTAATCTGACCCTCTGCGAAAAGCTTCGTGGTGACTGTAGTTGATCCGCTCTAAAAATTCACGGTTATATCCCGGAACTCCGACATTCATACCGCTGGAAAAGATACAGAACACAGATATCCAAGAGTTTGCAAAGATAGCACCAATTCCATGCTTATTCGTGGGCTCTTGACGACCGGGACCTTCACTGATACAGTAACGATCGATCCAGACATACGGGATACCAAGATCCTTGGCGATAGCTACACAATCAAATAAAGTCTTTGGCATAGTTTGCCTAGACAAGGTACCCAGTTCTCTGAAAAGAGTCTCGTTATACTCGCTCAGAGGAAACGACTCATCGTCAATCCATTCGTAGCTGACAGCGCAGTATTTCGGCTTTGAGTCTCTTTAACTTCCACAATAGACATTTGGTTGACGTCGATAAGCCGAAATGACGTTGGTAGGACTAAAAATAAGAGTTAGTATGATATGTAAATAGTGATGTAGTTATCGCTACCTGTGCTAGCCATCCTAGCCCGAGGTTCACTCAGTCTTGATTGCTGATCAAATCGCTGGAGAAGCTGGTTCTTGGGAAACCTGGTGTTGAAACGGTAAGTCTCAAAGTGACTCATCCCGGGAGCATGAGCTTGACGGCTCAAAATATACTGCACATCTAGATCCCTCTTGCATGACAGGAGAAACTCCCCCGGGCGGCGTTCAAGCCATACAACTTTGGCTTGAATGGGGAAGATGTGGTCTACCGACGCTGTTTCTGGTTCCTGTTGAAAAATACAAGGAATCCTAATACTCTTGAGAGCGAATGTGTAGCTTTTTTTCGGGTTGGACCTGTCGATTTCTGCCAAGACAGTGCGCGCCAGACCGAAACAAATGGGGCAGTAGGGACTAAACCCAAGTCTCTCCAAGGCTTCGCCGTCAGTGTTATTGCAAGGTGTCGACCATGCGTCCATTCCAGAGGGCCCATTTGATGTCCAGGCGTCGGCAAGCAGACTAATGTCTTCATCGTTCAAGGTTCACCAGTCTATGTCATCTTCATCATCCGATTCATTGTTGGTATTGACAATCCTGGTTTCATTGTAGAAAAACCCGGTACGAGCTCTCTCCAATAACTCTGATTCACAACTTTGGCAGTCTTTGACTATCATGGAGTTGAGAATCAGGCTAGAACAGGGGGAACACCATTGGTCAACCTCGGCGACCTCCGTAATGATTCGCTGGTTATATTCTTTGCATGACTCGCCTGCAGTGCCGTCTACTTTGTTGTGGATCACCCCAACAGGTGCCTTAAAAGGGTAAATCGGTTATTAGTCTGATATTCACGTTCAGACCTTCATGTTGTTCAATGCATGATATGCATGTAAATACCTGACCTGGAGTACTGTTGAAAGAAAGTGCGACATAAGTCCTAGGCCACCTTTCTACTGTCAATCCAAACTTGATGACTCTTTCGAAGCGTTTGATTCTTTTGAGTTCAAACATTTTGTCTTTTGTGTTGTTGTGGTGAAAGGATGCTCTGAGATGGTGTTTACCCCACAATCTCGGACATATAGGAAGCGAATGCACAGGGGTGCTTAATCATTCACGCTTTCACGTGAATAGGGTGTTAGGGTTTATACAATAATGCGGGGAGTGTCAAATGACGTCATTTACACGATGGGACTTAAGACTACATCATAAAAAGGTCGGTTAAAACATCAAGATACTTCTGTAAATACTTGGTGTTTATGATGCGCTCAGTCTACAAGCCGGTTCATTCAAAAAAAAAACAACCACCCGACTTCCGTGACTTTATGCGATCGCATGTACATACGTATGTGCATACATACATATTCCATCCATGTCCGCATAGTTCTAATTCAAAAGTGCCATGTTAGCAGCTAAGACAAATGCGGTCACTGCCACAGCGTAAAAAGGAATTCACACAAGAATTTTGAATGTCGCAAATTCATCTTCCTTCTTTTCAAACTTAAACAATTTTTCATTCATCATCAATCATCGCTACAAATTTCTATTGAACATTCTTCAAAACCTCGACTATATTTCATGACGTCTTCGTCCAATTCCGACTCACGAAACTCGAGAAAACGCTCTTGCGCCGCCATGTCTCGTCGTTGGTCTCGCCCCTTCAGCGTGTCGCGCGCTTCGACTTCTTCGACTATCGATGATTCCACGACAGATAATCCAACTCGACCGACGTCTGTTGCTTCCGCTACTTCTGTGATGAAGTCTTTTCGCTCCCGCTACAAAAAACGTAAAAGCCTGCATTCTGAAAGCCAGACTCCTGAATACGCCTCTTCGCCTGCTGTTGTAGAACCCGATCTTGGCGAAGAACCAGAACAACCTAAGAATACGTTAGGGTCGATCGGGAGGCTTCCTGTTGAACTTCAGGCTATTATCATCAACAAATTGTCCCAAGAGGAAGCATGGAGACTGCGCACTGTTTCATCGGGGTTCTATAACTTGATTTTCAACCATTATCATGTCAAGACAATTGACTTGCAGAACCCCCCCTCGGAAAACTACACTGCATGGTTAATACACAACATCAAGACCCGTCCACGCTTCATCAAACATGTCGAGATGTCCCTTTTCGAAAAATTTGACGCCAGACCACTCCAGTTGGAAGCCTTTTTACGCTGCTCACAACTTACATTCTTGTGTTGTGGATTCTCAGGAGTGCAACATGGCTGTTACATGGACAGAGATGATCCAGGATATCCCAAGTATCCACCAGATCGTCCTGTTGAGTGTGATACATTAGTCAAGTGCATCACGAGAAATAGACATACACTTAAGGGGTTGGAAATGAAAATCACACCTCAAGAGAATTCCTTCCCGTGTGTGTACGATACTCTCCGTACCCAAGTGTTTGATTGCATCACTCGTCTTGAATTCCGTCTTGGGGCATACGAGGAACTCACAGCAGATCAAACTCGACAAGTTTTTCAAACAAACACGGATCCTATGTTAGACTCGACATCATGTCTGGCTAGTCACATCATCGCCAACTGTCCTCTCCTATATGAAATCAACATCCTTTTCAATGGCCCATCAGACGTGAAAATGAAACGTGAAGTCTGTCGAGCTATCTCTGTCGGGCACAACATTCGCCACATCGGCCTTGAAAACTGGGGTGTTGATAATGACTCTATGCGTGCCTTGCTAAATCTGAACTCCGTTGATGCGCTCAACATGCCCACTGTAACCCGTAAATGGGTTACACTCAAGACCGACTTGTCGTTATCAGACGAGGGTTTCGGCCCCGATCCGCTAATCACTCGTGACACTTTCCAACAGCTATTGTATCAGGCTCCGGATCTTGTTGCAGTAGCTTTTCCAAGGACGTTTTCCATCTTTGAAAGTCTCGATTTCTCAAATACTCACAAGTTAACTTCTGTCGATTTGCTCGGTTCACGTTACCATGGAGAAGTAGAACGTGATCTTTCATTTGACTGGGATAACGTAATGAATGGGTTTCGTACGATTCCAACTACCATTACCTCTATTACTGCTTTCAGTGTACCTTCTGCATGGTATCCTCAATTCACGGCCGGTATCCGAAGACTACACAAGTTAACGAATGTCGAGATTGCAGACAAGTTGATGTGTGACGGCATGGTTGATGCTCTTTTAGATGGTCGCGAGATGGATCACGTGTTAGCCACAGGATGTACCCTATTACAAGTGACTATATGGCCAAACGAAAAGGTGACCCAACAATCAGCAGAAAATGTCTTGTGGTATAACATCAACATGACTAATCGCTTGAAGGGCAAATGGACATCTATGAACTACCCTCCACTCGTTCAGTTTCGTATGAGCGTCTGTCAAGAAGCTCTTGATATGGTGTTCTATGCCTGTTGGTTAATAGTGGCATTCTGTGATCACACAGGAGCCACGGGAGAATCTATAAACAGAGGATTTAACATCTTGAGAGAGTTTGTTGCGCAAGGAAAGTATCTTCGCGCCGATGTTGACAGAGTTGCCGAACAGATACGAGAGATGTCATACAGAGACAAATGGTCTCCTGAATACATTCTTGAGAATCACATTGTTGATAGTAACACTCGCTCATGGTTTTAAATACAATTTGAAAACTTTTGAAGTTTTTTTTTCTTGATTTTTCAAAAACAGTTGGCAAAAAATACATCATCAAGTGCATGCATGATATATACATGAAGAAAAAAGAAAACTACAACTAACAAACCGAACAATGAAAACAAAGAGTACAAGTACAAGCGGAGAAGACAAAAGAGACGTGAAGTGATTAAGAAAACAAGAGGGGACAAAGAGGGACCAAGAAAGAAAATAAAGTTACCTTCCTTTTACGCCTTTTTTTACTCGCGAGAAACATCACGGCCGAAGACCTTGGACTTAACCCAATCGTTGATGACCAACACACGGTTACGGGCTATAAGAGAAGATTCTGAGTTAGCATTGAACTTGATAACATGTCCTTGTTGCACGTTACACTACCGCATCGAAGCGACTTGACGTTATCAACTAGGGTTAGGTTTGATATAAACTTACTGCTGAAGCACATAGACAGGTAGGCGGAACGCCAGAAAAGGAAGGTCATGGAACCACCAGAGGCGAAGTTACCACCGTTGAACCAAGGGATATCGGCAACAGCCTTCTCGGAACCAATGTAGGCCAGGGATCCCTGGTGAGAGTACTTGAAGGGCTTGACGTCCTTGATACGGCGAAGCTGCTTCTCAGTAGCCTCAATCTCCGACGAGATATCAGCAGCGCCAGAGGGCTTAGCGGCCAGCGAAGCAGAGAGCTCGCTGATTCTGCCCTCAAGGGCATCGGTCTTGGCCATGTTGTTGAAGAGACGAGCCAGGAAGTTACCCTCCTGCGAGGCCACCTGGGCGGTAGGAGCGTAGCCGGCAACAGCGCAGTCACCGACGGCCCAGATATCACGGGCACCCTGGACAACGAGGTACTCGTTGACGGCAAGACCGCGGCGGGAGTCGGCCTGGGCGGGGATTTTGGAGATGAGGTCACGGATGATGGGGCGGATAGCGTTACCGGTGGCCCAGACGAGAAGACCGTAAGGAATGGTCTCACGGACAGTCTCGCCATCGGGGCCCTTGTGCTCAGCCTCAACGGTGGTCTCGGTGACGCGCTTGACCATGGTCTTGGCCTTGATGTCAATCTTCTCCTCGGCGAAGGTCTTCTCGGTGTAGTCAATCAGCTGCTTGCTGAACATGGGAAGAACGTTGGGAAGAGCCTCAATCAGGGTGACCTTGAACTTGTGGCTGATGTCGGGAATCAACTTGCGGATATCCTCCTCGAAGAAATCCTGCATCTCGGCGGCGAACTCGACACCGGTGGGACCACCACCGACGACGACCATGTGCAGAAGACGCTCAATCTCCTCGGGAGACTGGCCCTTGAAGGCGGCAGTCTCGACACAGTCCATGATGCGCTTGCGAATCTTCTGGGCATCATCAATCTCCTTAAGGAAGCACGAGTTCTCTCGCACACCGGGGATACCGAAGGTGGCGTTCTCAGCGCCAACACCGACAACGAGCATGTCGTAGGGGATCTCGCACTCGTTGCTGGAGCCCTTAATCTCGGACTCGTCGCGGATGTGCACAACCTTGCGCTCGGGGTCAACCGAAGTGGCCTCGGCCTCGTAGAAGGTGACGTGGTGCGACTTCTGGGCGAGAGTCGAGCGGATAGGCTCCATGATGGAGCGGTGCTCAATCAGACCAGTGGTGCAAGAGGGAAGAAGGGGAGTGAACAGGAAGTAGTTACGGGGAGAGATGACAATGACGTTGTAGTTCTCAGTGTCAATGCCCTTAAGAAGGGAGACGGAACCCCAACCGGTACCTGCATGGGGGAGGAACAAATGTTAGTTTTACGTTTGCTACAATTGTATTTTGTTTCCTTCACTATAGGACTTACCGAGGACAACCAGTGTCTTCTTGGTAGGGTCGACGGGGCGCTGAGGGGCAGGGTTGCGGTCATCGTAGATAACCCAAGCGGTAACAGCCAGACCGGCAACAGTGGAGATCCAAATAGTGCGCCAGGTGTAGCCAAGGTACTTGCGCCACTTGGGGGCAGCCTCGGCAGTCTTAGGCGCAGCCTTGTCGGAATAGCAACGGGCCAACTGAAGGGCGGCACCGGAGCGGGACAGAGCCGAAGAGCCCGAGAGGCCAACGGTCATGGGCCGGAGGGCGGCGCGGGTACCGGCGGGGGAGGCACGGGCAAAGACGCGCTGGGCGGCGGTGCGGGTAAGACCCGACAGAGCTCTGTTGGAGGCGGACATGGTTGCTTTGGTTTGGCGGAGGAGGGTATATGAAGCAATAAAGCCGTCCGAGATAACAGGAGAAAAAGCCGGCGAAGGGTTTGTGGCGGCGGGGAGGGGCGGCGGTGTGGCGGGGTGTGGCGGTAACGGGGCTAGAAAACGGAAAGGGAAGGACACAAAGAAGAAAAAGAAGAGAAAAGAAAAAGAAGAAAGAAAGAAAGAAAAGCCTATAGGAAGTTTCCAAAAAATTATTGCATCAAAAAAAAAAAACACAGAAGGAAGCGAAAAATTCGAGAGTGGAGGAAATTGCAGAATAGCATGTGCCCAATTCGAGTGAGTCCGCCCTTCCATCGTCCGCAAAGCGCAAAAGTCAGCATGTAGGCAAGTGCCAATTATGGCCAGCACGCCAAGTCTTCGACCCGCCTCATACTGGGATAGGAACTTTCACACCTGTCTTAGGTTCTGGGCAAATGGAAGAAAAGACTAGATCAAGTCGTGATTGCTAAATTGGGACTACGATTGGAGAGGGAAGGAAGAAATGGAATGGGAGGAAGGTGCAAGGAGAATGGGGGTTCCTTGTTTGAAATGGGAGAGTGAAGGGAAGACGAAAGCCCCAGGCCACCAGATGGATGAATGAGTGAATGCGTGATTGGTTATGATATTGACAGATGCAGCAATTGGCTGTTTTGCTGGACCAATTGACTTGGGTCAGATACGTATTGACCTGCCACTCAGGTACATGGACATTTGGGTGGCTTTGAAACTCTTGGCGATAGAGCCCACTTTATGAGGTTAGACCCTGACAGTGAGGTGAGAATGCGGTGAATGAGAAGGGCCGTCTACTCACAAAATGCACGCTCTAGTCATACTTTTTTCAGCCGCATTCATTCACGCAGTGGTGAGTTCAGACATCAATACAAACTCACAATTACATGAGTCGATACTACCATCATGACGCGATCCGTTCTTCCTATCGCTCGTCATCTCCAATCTCCATTTTTACGTTTCCCCATATCTCAAAAAGCGCATGCACTTACCTGCCCAAGCCAACCACCTTCCATGTTTCCGAACCCGAAATCTGACGGCTGTACTTACCATGCATTAGCACACATTTCCAAACATGGACAAAGGAGGGTAGGATATCAAGGCGGGGCCAATACCGGTCCGGATAGCTCATTTTTTGGGGCTTACAGACGACAGACAAATGGCAATCGTAGCAAGGAAAAAAATGAGGATGCACCTGGCACCTGGCAAATAGACACCCATTCCGGCTTCGCTTAAGGTGTTTTTTTTTTTCTTTCGCGAATATCAAGGGAACGAAAAACCCTATTTGAGCCGCCATGTTGATTGTGGTAACTGTTACCCTTTTGCCCGACAGCTGTACTACTTGCTTTTTTGAGCCGCAATGTTGCCTTTGGGCCACATGTGACAGTTTGCGGAATTTACATGTGTATGTATGTACATACAGATAGCAATGGGGTGGATTTTGGTGACATGGTCAGGAAGTATGTACATAGTGATAAATCCTACACGTGTGAAGCTTCCATGTGCCCGAGCTGATTAAGGGGATATCTGTACTTATTCTGACTTGATAACCCGGGCAAGTGTACATTAACGAGGAGCGATGTGAAAGGAATGCGCAGGAAGCCACGTCTGTATTTACGTATGTAGTGTGCAACAATGTGAATTATACGGAAGATAAGAGATTGACCTATTAGGAAACGCCAATTTACATGTGGTCTGAGGTTGTATTTATGTTGATATGTATTTACGTCATTCAGTGTGGCGCTTACACATACCATCTATGTAGTCATTATATGTAGCAGAACTTCATGACGTCCATGATATATCAACGCACGAATAGAAACTATATAGTCTCACTAAACCTCCCGTTATATCGGTGAATCTCATTCTATTTGGAACACAAAAACATGACGTTCTTTCCTGTCACATGTTGGTTTCTCTCCTCTTAATTCATTGCGAGGCGAGACTTCTCCAATTCAACCCGTCACCCCGAATGCCGGAACACCGGTGAAGCCAAATTCTGAGGGTATATGACCCTTATTGTTTGTGACACGTGATTCTGTAAATCACACAATTGTATAACCCTATTTCTTTCCGGTATATACCCTTGTGGTGACCGTACCTGAATGTAAAGGTGTAAGTAGTCTCATTGTCAAGATGATGAAACTCGATTGCGTACACTTTTCTCTCTTAACCGTTAACACATGATTCTATGCTGCGGACTTCTTTTTGCATATACAGTAATTCAGATTTCATACCTAAAAAAACCTATTGCTTCATGCAGATAATGGAAACACTTCACAACATACGTACCTACTCAGATACATATGTTGTATATAATCTTATTGCTGTGACTCCCCTTGTATTGGCTTAGGTCCATCGACATAGTTCACCAGGCCACGAGTTCGTAGTCTCCCAAATGATGTCTTCTCGCTTGGCACCGAAAAAGTCGTCATCACTGATGGTCCCTCTGCATGTTTCAACAAATACATGTATGTAGTCCTTCCCGTTAGTCTGGAATGCCAAGATGATACAGGGGACGGTATATCGAGAAGTGTCTGTAGGAATGTAGATCACAACCACGCCGCTGAATTGACAAGTTCCGTTCATAGAACTGCCCACTTTTTTGGTCACGCTCGAGTTTGGCAAAGACCAGTTGGTCCACGTTGACAGAGTTTGGAAAACCACGGTCACGACTGATTAGGGAACGTCAGTGCTAAAGAAAGTATGCATACGTGAGTACAGTCACTATTCGTGCTGGGGCTTATCTGCCAAGAACTCCGGTAGTTTGGACTTGGCGTTTTTCTATATGACATGTGTGTACACTTGTTTGTCTATGTTATCAGGAATGTCTAGCTAACTAGAGGACTCGTTTTGTTTACAAGATCTCATACTCAAATCCAATATAAAGCCAAATCGAAATCGGTTCGGTAGTAGCCGACTAGTACGACTCAGGTCATATGCTATACGGGCATATAGCAGTATCCTTTTCAGGAAGATCTTTGGTATTCACTGTTCTCCAATTACTATAAATTCCCCAAGGAGAGTCCGGGCCTCGGTGAAATATATATGAAACAATGTGAGACACGACCTATGAGCATGGATACAACACGGTATCCCTGTTTCTTCAGCGTTCAACTTTCAGATGGCTGTCTAATTCAGATTGAACAAGTTCTGAAGATAGATTCATGGTGCTATGGAAAAATGGCACAAGTGATAGATACATATGTATACATTGCCAAAGTAATGTTTGCGAAAATGATATAAACGCACTCGAATATAAAATAGAACTCCAAGAAAATCAAGTTGTTCGTGTTCGCCACAAAGTGTCGTTCTATTTTTCCACATTTGAGGAATGAACCCCTTGTTCCGTGAAAGTCATGGCTCCTCCCGAGACGCATACGGGTTTTGATTGGTCCATTGACGGCTTACACGAATTTGGGAGGATGCATGTCACATTCTATGCAGATATTTATGTAGATATATGCACAGAACGACAACGATGGAAATCTGACTCCGAATCATAGTCAACTTTGGATCGGACCACATTTATTAACTCCGAAATCGTGTGAGTTCTTCACGAGACAAACCAAAGCTTACAAGGCGAATCATGCTTGGTATGTAGGTAGGGGTCCATCAAAAAACACGGAATCTCCATGTCTTTTGGTCTGTCACAGCGCTAGAGCCCATGTCTATTGAGATATGGTATTCTTGGCGATGACCGCTAGTTCGGAATCGACCGAATCATTAGGAAAAGTTTACATCGTAGAGCCCTAGAACAGTTAGATAATGGAATCGTGGATCATGGTGCCTATTTCTTTCCCTGGCTGGATCTTGTTCTAGACGTCGCACTAGCTAGAAACATGAGGGCGTCATATCGCGGATAGTTACCCCTTTGTAATGGTTTTGCGCCGAGCTAGCGAGATCGTTTTGTGAATAAGCTTTGACGTTGATTTTGGTTGAATGGATGACTACCATCGGAGCTTTAGTTGCTGCATGTCCCTTCTACCTGGAATACATAACCAGTTTTATTAGTATGACTTTGGTTTGGGGAAACATACGCTGTTTGTTATATATGTACGTAGGTTTGGCTCATGCTTGATGGAGGTTTTCTATATCACAGAGTTGGAAGCATCTAAAAGAGACATGTCATCAAGCTCGAACCAATTCAGAGGCGATGCACTTACCAGTCACCTTTCTCCGAATAGCTCAACCCCCCAAAACGATGGCTAATATTGTACGTGTGTATATCGACAACTTGCTGAGGAGAGTTAAGCAATGTCCGTTCACTAGTCCGTGTGACTCTCAGACTATAGAAATGCGCAGTGGCGGGGGGCTGAGCAATGGGGGTTTTCCAAGACAACGTGAGTGATTGGTAGTTTGTATGGACAACCAGATGTATTGACAAATGTTCATCGATCTAAGATTCGATGTTGCGAGTGAAAGGGTTGATAGTCGTCGATATTTCGGTTAGTATATGTCTACGGAGAAAGAGATTCAAACATACTATCTCGTAAGTTCTTAGTCGCATAGTTGAACAAAGCGGTGCTTGACTGTTGTATGTATGTAGTTTCCAAAGTTACAACTCAGATTCTATAGTACTCCGCCAGAACCATTTTTTGCCTGATTTTAAGCAGCATCTTACGCAATCATCAGACCAATCTACGGCAACTAGTTGAGCCTTGATCTTGCTCTTCAAAACCCCGTGATCTACCGTTTTTCTCAGTTCATCACCCAGAATCTGTCTCGTGCTTTGGACCATTCATGTTTTGAATTAGTCCAAAGACAACTCGCTTCTACAGTTCAAATATTGTATCTACATATGTCCGTACATACATATTTACATTTACGCACCGGTACACGATACATATGGCCCCCGGCCTGTCTCCCGCACGCACGCACGCACGCACTGACATCAATAAAATACTCCATTTTATAGTTTCTACTCAATATCTGGTCTGATTGAATTTCCTCTTTCCACACTTTTGTTACTCGCTTGCTAGGTCTGAGACTGCCTTTTTGAGCATTACACCCTGGTTCGCGTATCACTTTGTAAAGTCGATGTTCCTGCAAGTCCAGCGTGGGAAACTGGGCATGTCGTCTAGCGCAAGAGCCAACTTTGTTCCATCAACCTACCGTTGACGTTTGCTTCGTCTGCCTTCGTTCACTCTTTCCATTTCTTTTTTTGATCTTGAGCCCAACGACACCACCCTTCCGTCCTCCCGCCGCACCTTCCACCCCCTCTTCTCTTGCTTTCCACGCCTGGCCGGTCCGCGCAGAGTAGCTTCTCTCATCTTTTACTTTCTTAGACTTCTAACTATCCATTTCTCCCGGCATAGTTGGTTATTGCATTTTTTTTTTCTTCTTTCCTTCTTTTCTGCCACAGTCGTGATCTTTTACACTATTGTCGTTTTCATTTTTACTTGTTGTCTTTTGATATCATGAGCTTCGTGAGCCTCTGGAGGCATTCGCGTGTGTAGCTTTTTTGGATATTAATTCTCTTCAATTTGATTTCGTCAGTTTATTTGTTACCTTTTTATTATATTCGCTTCTTACCATCATTATCACCAATATCATCACTACGGATCGCCATCAACCGTCCAAACTTTGTCAGTCATTACCATCAGTCCTTCAGAGATCCTATCGCCAGATCTCAGTCACTCTTTATTCGCCAATCTGCCTTCGAAAGTAATACTATCCCGCCTTATACGCCTTTAATCATTCGCCGAACATCTCCCGTCAGCTTGCGCATCGTCGTCATCGTCAACATCTAATCGTCTGACGTCAAGCTCTATTCTGGGTCATGTCTTTATAGAAAACTTAGTCTTCCCCATGCAAGACACTATCAACATTCAACCAAGACATTACCTATTTTAGACGTTTTAGTGCAACGGGTGGACAAGTACTGCGCACACCAAGATAATGTCATCTGGCCCGGAGTCTTTGGCTTCCCGGAGAGCCAGACGACAAGCCTCGTGGAGAGGAAAATGGGCCAACGTCGAGAGACACGGCCTAGAGAGACCCCCAAGTGTCCTCGCCCGCAAGTCAGTGCCGTTTTCGAACGACACTCAGCAAATCACTACTAGCCAGGCTAGCCAGACACCGGCAACCACTAGCCAAATTGGACAGACGACCATCACCAGCAAGACTCTGTCTTCGACTTTGTCCGCCGCGCAAACTAGCAGTCTATCAATGACTGCTACGACCAGTGCCACGGCCCAACTGTCAAATACTGTTGTCTCGTCTACTACCGCTACCGCCGCTCTGTCTAGCTCGGCGAATACAACAACGTCGACTACCTCTAAGATTAGTAGCACCTCTCCTGCTGCTACTCTTACTTCCAAGTCGTCTTTGTCATCTTCTGCTACTCAGCTTTCGACCCGTCTTCCTATTTCCTCCACGAATGCTTCGTCTACCGTGCTCTCCACTACTAACAAAGCCGTTATCACATCCTCTTCGGCTGCTTCAATTCCCACTACTATCAATTCTACATCGTCCTCTATTGTTCCGGCGTCTGCTACTTCAACTAAGGCTTCGATTACTTTCACTTCTTCTTCGATTGGTCAAAACACTACTGTTTCGACTGAAAACATTGCTTCTGCGACTACCTTTTCCATTTCCGCCACCCCATCTACTGTTTATGCTTCGTCTTCTGGGTTCAACTCCACCACAAAGTCTGCGGCATTCTTGTCAACCGGGGCTCCTGCAACTACAACTTTGGCTACTTCGTCATCCCGTTTGAACGCCACTACGAGTCTTCCGGCGAACATTTTGTCGACTGGAGTTTCCACCACCAAATCTGCGTCTGCTACTCAGAATGCTTCAAGCAATTTAGTCAACTTCAACCAGACGTCCACTGCTTTGCCAACTACTGTAGCTACTTCGGCTTCATCGTCATCCAACCATCTGTCCACGGGTATTTCTACTTCGCTTCTGGCTACTACCACCGCCCCGTTTGCAACCGCCAATGTGACTACGAGTGTTGCCAACCTGATTGCTACCAGTGGTTCGACTGCCACGGAAGCACCATTTGCTACTACTAATGCTACCGCCAGTTTTGGTCAACTGACTGCTACCGAAGTTTCAAGCTCTGGAAATCTGCTCGTAGCTACTGGTGTGTCTTCGACTCAGAGCGCGGCCTTGACTACTGGTGTTTCGACTACTGGCAACTCAACTTTGGCTACCGTGACTGCCCCCTTTGCTACTACCAATGCCACCACCAGCTTTGGTCAACTGACTGCTACTGGAGTTTCAAGCTCTGGAAATTTGCTTGTAGCTACTGGCGTGTCCACGACTCAGAGCGCCGCCTCGACTACTGGTGTTTCGAGTACTGGTAACTCAACCTTTGCTACAATGACTGCTCCTTTTGCTACTGCTAATGCGACAACGAGCGTAGACCAGTTGATTTCTACTGGTCTTTCGACTTCCACAACTGCACCATTTGCTATTGCCAATGAAACTACCAGTGCTGTTCAGTTGGTTGCTACTGGTGCTTCGACTACTGGAAGCTCATTCCTCGCCACTGGAGCCTCCAGCATTCGCAGTTCGGTCCTAGCTACCGGTGTTTCTACCACCAGTGACAATCTCTTTGCTACTGGCGCTTCCAGCACGCAGTCAGCTTTCCAGACCGGTTTCGTCAACACCACCGACTCAATCCAGTCTGCCACAGCTTCGGCAACATTCTTCTCTGGGTCACCTTCAGCCTCAGCATCGTTAGCTCCGTTCGCCAACACAACCACCTCCTCGGAGTTTGCCTTGGTCACTAGTTCTACTGCTACCCCATCAACTGTGCTCTCCGCGACTGGAGTTTTTAACACTGGTGACTCAGCTCTGGTTTCCTCATCTGCTGTTTCCACTTCAGCTGCAACTGGAGCGGTTCGTACCGACAATTCTTTGGTCACTTCATCGCCTCTTGCTACTGTAATCTTTTCCACGCCCAGTGTCTCGGTCAACTCCTCTTTGACGACCTCTGGAACTGCTACTTCCAACGAGGCTGCTACTGCTACGGCTATTGAGTCTACCACTACTGGTATCTTTTCTAACGACACCATTGCTACGACTATTGCTGCTACTTCAAACTCGCCTTTGCCAACTGGAACCACTTCAAGCTTGTTGTTTAGTACTCCGGTTACCGACGCCAACGCTACAACCTCAACCCTCGCTTCTTACGAGGGCGGCCTCGAGCTGACTTCGAGTAGCACTGGGTCTTTGGTTACGAGCATTGCCCCATCGACTACTACTTCCGATTTCACCATTTCAAGCAGTACTTTACCAGTTGTTTCCGAGTCATCCTCTTTCGCCTCTTCAGTTCGTACTAGCCAGACTCAATTTGCCACCGGGAATGCCACAACTACAAGCCTCCCATCTGCCACCGAAAAGTTGCCGTCTTCTACTGTCCTTTCTTCTGCTTCAGTCACTGATAGCCTCACGTCTGTGTCAGCGACCTCTAGTTTAGAAAGTACCTCAACAACCCTCAGTCAGTCAACAACTTCATCTGAGGTATACGTTCTGTTTCCCCATGGAAGTACAACTGCAACTGTCAGCCAAGCCACGCCGGATATTATCTCTTCAATCCTGTCCAACGTTGCTTCTGCTACCGGTATTCCGGTGGAATCAGTAATCTCATCTCTGCTAGGTGCAGTGACGACTTCACTGCCTGTGGTTGATATCACGTCGTCGATTTCTCGGAATGCTACAATCGCTGCCCCTACGACGACAGTAGGTGATATCGCGACTAGCAGTGGCTTGCTTGAAACACCTTCTGTTACTCCGTCGGTGTCTTTATCTGTGTCTGCCAGCTTGGGAGTATCACTACCGATCACGTCTAATATCGTTATCCCTAGTGACGTGTTGAACTTGACGTCTATTCTTAATGTCCCTTCTTCAACCGCCATCCCGACAAGCGTCAAGCTGGAGGGCGCCATAAACAGTGCCATTGAGACCCTTTTGCCAACCTCAATCGGCGTCTCTGCTGGAATTTCTGTTAACGGAACTATTACTGGTACGCCAACCGTAACGTCGATTGGTACTTCGTCTCCCGCCATCACTTTGAACCCTGAGATTAGCAGCACCGCTACTTCCCGTTCGACTCGTTCCTCCCATTTGGCTACCCCGTCGTCTACGAAAACCCGTAAGCCTCACCGGCCACTTACCACTGGCTCTGCTGCACAGAACGGCACACTTTCAGGAATTAGTCATGGAAACAGTACTGTCCACATCGACTCGGATCACGAGCGTTTGCACGATCTCCATGACAACTCATCGGACGATTCATCAGACGATGAGGCCAAAACTACGAGTACGTCATCGAGTTTGATTAGTTCAACGTCTTCATCGTCATTGTTGTCTAGTTCGATTGCTTCAACTGTTTCGTCTTCTTCATCGTCCACCGCTCTTCCTGAGGTCACGGCTACTGGGATTGTACTCAAGCCATCTGTGCCAGAGTCAAGTACTACTTCAGTTGCCATCCCGTCCAAGGCTGTCTCGCAAGTGTCTAGCTCTGCTACTCAATCAGTAAGTAGTATTTCATCCTTTGCCTCATTCTGGATTACCATACTAACATAGACCTCCTTTTAGAACTCACTTTCAAGCTCTATCGTCATATCATCGACACTTACTTCTACTGCTGGCTCTTCTGTCACTCCTGCCGACAGCAGTAATGACAAAACGGCTGTCGAAACTGGTTCCAGTACAGGCAGTACCAAGGCCCATACTGGTAGTAGTAGTGACGGGCTTAGTGACTCGTCAAGTTCAAGTTCGAGCGGGTCTAGCGGTATTTCGAGCAGTGGCATCAGTCAAACTGCCCAACATGCCGTCATTGGTAGTGTATCGATTGTCTCATTCGCTTTACTTTGTGCCATTTCTTGGTTCCTCATGCGTGCGTTGAGAAACCGCAAGTCTCGCGGTGTGGCAACTAAGTTGGTAGGTAACGGTGGCTCACCTGGTGGTGGACCAGATAGCTCGCGTTCGTTTGCGGGTCGTTTAACCGACAAGTTGCCATTCTTCGCCCACCGGACTGTCGGTAACCAGCAACTCCGCAACTTGGAAGCTGGAACTTCTATGGCCGTAGCCAGACGAAGCATCTCTACCGCCAATTCTGGATTGAGTTCTGGCTCTATGACCAGTGAGAAGATTGCTGCTAGTGCCTTGGTTTTGCCTTCGATGGAATTCTCCGAATCTGGGTCTGAGCGCTCCGGTACGCCTATGAGCAACTATAGCGACGGCACCAGTTCGTCTGATTTGTCGTTCCCTGCACCAGTTGCAGTACGGAGTAGTCTTGGAAGTTGGAATTCTTCGGCCATTGAAGAATCCACCACGAATGGTTCGAAGCCCTTCAACACGCCTTTCCAATCTATGCCACCTTCCACTATGGCATCGCCAATTGACGGAAACGCTACCATGACTTCTTATGCCAGCACCCAGCCATATGCCACAACCTTGGCGTACTCTTCTAGCGTGCGTTCGGCCCAATCAGGTCAGGCTGCTTATGGTGGTGAAGACACTTTGTTGGAAGCTGCCACATGGGGTACTGATCCATCTGGAACCGGTACCTATCAGAGTGATGAAGCCAATAACGGCACTGGAGCCTATCGGTACTCGGAACTGTCTTCGATATCGTCTGGTTTCGGTGATGGTGACATGATTCTGCCCAATGGAACTCCCATAAACAATCGTCGCACCATGTCAGTCGGTACTATTCGCCAGTCAGCACTTTCACACAAGCGTACCCGAACTGCTGAGTCTGATGGTCGCCTATCGTGGGTCAAGAATGGCCAACGTGACACTGTCATGACTGCCGCAACAGATGATGGCCAGCCTACTCGTTTCCGTACGGTTACTAGTTGGGTTCAACACCAGACTGGACGTGTTAAGCGGGAGCAACATCGTGCACAGAAAAACGGAGAGGCACCGACAGTTCCGGATGAGCCTCAGCTAACGCTTATGATGCCTGACGGTGAAGTTCCCCGACCTGTGGATATGAGCTTAGCTGGTACCCCTGTGTAGCTTTAAGAGTGTTGGACTGAAATTTGTTTATTTTTGTGTATTTAGAAAGGCTGTCGATTGGGGTAATTTGGTTTGTTTTTTGTTGTTTTGTGTGTCTGTTGGTTGGTGTTGTCGGTGTGTCAACTTTGATAGTTGGACACTATTGATGATGTCATGTCGACTGTTGTTTTCCACAGATGCTCTTCGTCTATACCCCCCATTTCGATTGACATATTGTAATAATTACAATGTGTTTTACTCTTCGACTTTGACTTTTATTGCCTGTCTTAGCCATCTCGCCTTTTCTTTGTCTCTTTTTTGATTTTCTTTGGTTGTATTTTTTGCTTGGAGTTTTATGCGTTTGATTTTCTTTGCTTTTTTGTGTGTTGATGTTGTGGTATTTGGGTATCTAGTTGATTTGTAGAATACCAATGAACGAAAAAAAGATTCTCTTCAATTTTGCTTTATCTTGTTTGTGTTTCATGGTTATGCTAGTTGTAACTGTCACGATCCAAACAAATGGCAATAAAAAAAGAACATGTGCTCCGATACGGGGAGTCGAACCCCGGCCGCCTCGGTGAAAACGAGGAATCCTAACCGCTAGACCATATCGGACAGGAGATATTAGCCGGACACTAAGATGCGCTTAAATAATGCCCAGAATGAACGCCTCCATTTTTTTTCGCTTGCATGTCGTGGTACTTTTAATTCCAATTGAAAGCCGTCCGAACTTACCTGATCTGTGATTCTTCGGGCCATCCTCCGGGTGGCCCCGAACTTGCTAGAGGAGGATCGTTACGCCAAGTCTGTCTTGTGATCGACTCTCCAGCGCAGAGACAAACCAATTGGGTGGTTCGCTCCATATGAGCACCTTTTCTGCTCCCAGTTTCCCCGCATAGCTTCGTTTCTAGCGACGATGGATACGTGGAGACCTGTTGACTGTTGATATGGTATTAATGTGGACGGAACGACAAAAAGCTACTTCGTTATAATCATGTTATCCCTTCAATAGTAAGTTGACAGTATTCGGAGATACGAAGTATTACAAGCTAACTCTGACTATTTGAACAGATACGGTCTCCGATGCATTATATGCCACCACCAGTATAGCCCCGATCATGCTGCTCACAGAGTCGCATATCATCGTAATCTATTAAAAGAATCGCACCCGAAGCCGCAGTGGTCGTAGAGAAACCAGTCAAGACTACCGACACTACTGCCACTGAACCCGCAATCTCCCCTAAGGAGAAGCCTCGGGCTCCCCAGACCGAGAAAGAACGGAACCTCGCGTCTGTTCATAGATTCATGGAGCTCCAGGCCAAATCCGCTATGTCGAGGCAAGCAGCCCTCATTTTCCTGGCAGAAAAGCTCCCCGAGCTGCTCAACCAAGCCATTGACATTTCCAAAGGCGACGGCACGATTAAACAACTTGCCGCGCAAGTGTACGGGCTGTTCAGAAATGAACTTATGTCGAACCCCGGTCTAGGTCTATTCGGCCCATCCACCTCGGTCCCTGCCGCTCAGCGTCACTCTGACAGACAGCCGCAGTCGACCCCCAAGCCCAGAGCCCCTGCCACACTCTCGTATGCAAATGTGGCCGCTCAGGGCGCCGTCAAGCAATCTGCTGCCCGTAACAGCAAACCAAACACGGCCAAACCCGCAGCCAAGCCTGCCGCCGAGACCCCTCGTAACGAACCTAAAGTCAGGGTCCTGGTCCGGGCTCCGTCCAAACCCGAGAACGACGAGACGGTTGCTGCCATTGCGTCTGCTTTGGACGTCCCCACCGAAAGTCTAGCGATGAGAAAGACTAATACCGGTTGGGGTTTCTATGCAGACAAAACCAACATCACCGATGAGAAGTTAGAGAAAGTCAAGATTGCGTGCGGTGCTGCCCTCTGCGAGCAAGAGAAAAGATGGGTACACCTCCGAATCAAAGGCC
>JMSH01000072.1:0-39948 GCA_000712465.1 Huntiella moniliformis
ACACGACCTTACCATTGTGGTAAAGAGAAACTCTAGTGCTTGAATGTTTTGCTGGCACTTTTATATCAAACAGGACGAAACGCAGTCCTCTGAATGATATAAACTCATTGGGTACATAATGAATTCATCTGTACCTTGTATGAATCTACCGGACAAGACCAGCCACGCCAAACTGCTGGGTGTAAATACTCCAACTGATAAGTCACTGTTTACCAAGCAGGACGACCATGTCTATGCCACGGCTGAATCCAGGATGTCGTAACGAAGTGGCCTGACAGCTGGAAATATGCTCTTCATTGTTCACGCTGTGTACTTGTAAGCTCTCTAGACTTCACTCAACACCCAACATGTGTACATTCCTATCTACGTTGCACAAATGGTAGGGTTGTATGTATGGTCTAAGGTACACACATAGGGTCATTGAAACTCACAGTGCAGGAGGCCGTGCGATTACAGTATATGCACTGCCCTGAAAGCCATTGACAGCTGGCCGGAGCTGGCCGGAGCCGTCCAAAACTTCCCTCAAATTGCATCAGCCAGAGAGGGTTGCTCTAAAGAGGATCATGTATGTATTCTGAGGCTCTCACTCGGGCCCAGTTAGATCCATGCCGCTCGGTAGTTAGTTGACATTGATACACCCTTGAAAAGCCTCAGATGCCTTGGGAATCCTACTGGATGTAAACTGACATAGCAGCTCCAGGGCATATTCTGTCATTCTAGAAGGCTCAGAAAATAGCCCTGTATACAACGCCATTCTTTGAATTCATCAAGTTCCCTTGCCAACTTGAGCACCACCTTATCTCGCCATGGCAGTACCGATGGGCCGTTGGTAAAAGCCGGCAAATATCTCTTCCACGAGAAGTTTAAAATACCACTGGAATCGGCTTGGATTATTGATATAAATTGACCTTGCACCGATGAACATCACATACGACCATAGCCTGCGGAAAATACGGGGTCCCGTCTGCTCCCCCATAGTCAAGCCGCAGAGCGCTGGATTAGTAGTACGGTGGGTGACCACGTGCGAATACCCGGTGTTGTATGTTTTTTTTGCTCTTGTTTGGACTCAGGTTGTGTTCTGGGCCGTAACTAGACATTTTGATGACAAGCCGGCCATTGTTTTGGATCGCGAGTGACCGTAAATCTGGTGGATATACATGTATCTTGGTAGACGGCTGATGGTTCGTATTCATGGCTGAATAAGCTGGATCATCAATTACTTTTGGACGGAATCTAAGCGACAGTCAGCACGGGAACTTGACTGCCGATGCCAAACGAATGAGTCTCTGAGGTGTGCGGGCGCATGGATATCAAGGGGTAGAGAAGACACCCCCATCGATAACCCAGGACTGAAAACATGTAGCTGATAGACTGAAGGGTGCACATAGACGGCAGCTAGAGAGATGGGTCAAGGCTGCTTCCAGTGTCTTCGGGCCGTCGGTGCTCCATTGATGGACGGATCAAAGTGCCGAGCGAGGACAAGGCTGGCCGACGAACAGAGCTTAGAGTGTCGAGGGAGTTATGGGAGGTTATTTAACGGGACTAACTTCAATAGCAGCTGTCGGAAGTCTAGCCGTGTGGGCAGACTTAGGCCGTCAAGAGTTAGCATGTGTTTTTATAATGGAAGTCATTGATGCTTGTGTGAATAGCTACCTATGTTCATGCCATCTGGCGTCGTCATTTCACTCTAGGTTTCACACGTAAAGCACATATATCTGACGCGACAAAAGGAACCCCACGCAAAACAAATAAAATCACCAATACCTGCAACTTTAGATCAGGCTACCAGTTAATCATGGCCTTTATTTGTCAACCTTTGACGGTCAAGGCTACAATGCCGTGTCACCAGGCACCATCAGCAAGGCAGCTGATGCATCCCATAGAGGTACAAACATAGCCGTGAGGTCAACGTCGAAACGGGTTGTAGGCGGTCGCACGGACACTTGGGGTACACAGAACCAAGAAGACTCGGATGCCATCGAAGATGGAACTGACGACATCCGGGTAACAATCTCGAGCGCAGTCGTTCATTAACAATTCCGATGTTGTATCTTAGGCGGTCTACAGTCATTCAAGTCAAGCAACAGAACTGGTTAAACAAAAATCAAATCAAAGCTTCAAAAAATATACTATCTAAGCACTATCCAAGGAAAACGCGCCGGTGAACCCCCCGTTCAGCAACATAGCCGTAATATACAACCGGTGACTCCGAACAGTGTCAGTGGAATAAACTGAGATAGGCGAGCATCCCAACACTACAGATATAGCGTTGAGGATCACAAACATCCCGCAGTCATAGTTGTTATACTGAACTGGTGCTTCGATCTTCATAAGCTCCCATTCGTTGCTCCGGAATCTATCGCCCAGGAAGTCCCGTATCCATTTGAGTGTTTCAGCAAAGAACCCCAACAGCCCGTTGCGGTTGATGCTGTCTAGATGGGCCAATTGCTTCCGTGCCGGGTAGATAACAATAAGTGTCCAATGGCCGCCATGGCAGACCGGAATCACTACCATGTCCAGCTGGAGAAAGTTCTCGGGTGTAATCCCCTTGCGCTTAAAGCCTCTTGTTGAGCCTTGGCTTTTGTTCTTCATCATGTGCATGAAGAAAAACGACCCCAGGATCAAAACTGGACTTCCTCCTGTCTTCTGCTGCCCCATCATTTGAGTCCGTGCTTTGACATATTTGTCGAGGCACGCGAGAGAGGCGTCCACAATGGTGTCGTTAAGACGCCCATTTGGCTTCATTAACACCTGGAATTCTCGGTACAAAATAGGGCCCTCGGGCCCAGTGTACGAGAAGAAATCGATGTTTCCGTACTGAGCCTCAACCTTCTTCATTTGGTCGATGACTCGATATGAGATCAGATATACCCCAATATTGCGTAAGGATAGAGTTCTTATTTTCCGGAATGGTTCCGGCTGTTGCGCAGTGACCCGTACTTCGGAGGTGTTCGCTGTAGAGGTATCGAGCGGCTGTGGCTGCGAATCCGGCTCAGGTTGGCTCACGGAGCTTTGGGTCCGGTCGGGTTGGTCGGGCTGGCTCTGTGAGGAGTATACCAACCCGTAGATCGTCCCTCTAGCGAAACCAATTGCTATGTTGATGGAGTGGGACGCAGGCTGCTGCGTTCTTGGGGTTACATTGTTGGGCATCTGGGATTCTGTTTGACAAACAGTATTAGCGATCAAATCATAATGTCTACCTGGTTTATGCCTGACTTACGCGATGCAGATGGTTCTGTCTCAACAGGTCTGGAGTGAGTAATCAAGATATCAGGCAGGTCTGCCTGGCTGGGAGGTAGATTCTCAGCTTGGTCTGGGTGATGTTGAATGGCATGTGTTTTGATCTCCGTAATTGTGGAGACAGGCCCGGAATTGTGGGGCGGCAAGTTCGGGTGCGGGGCCATAACTACAGACAACCGGGCAGGCTCAGACTGGATAGCTGGAGATTCATTAAACGGCGCAATGTTCGGCCGACCTATAGCGAGCGAGAAGATTAGGTTTCATGTTTTAAAGAGTGAGGCCATGATTTTGGTTCACCACGGTGTTCAAACATAATTAAACTTACCATTATTCAAGTACACTGTAATGCGTTGGGGTGGATTGCCACCGTCTGCGGAGGGGCTCTACTCCTCCGACAGCTGTGGATCAATGGGACAACGGTTGCTCTTGAACTCTTGAGGCGCCATTATGTCTGGCGGATCCCTCGGGAGTAGTATTTTGTATTGGTAGTTGTTTGACTGTGATGCGAGATGCCTAATTGAGCGTGATACTCAAGGTCTGGCGACGCAGTGTCTTAATGCTGTTGGCAATTGATTTCGGGAATTGGTTAAGTAGACTGTACTTCGACGGTGTCGCAGAAAGTCCGCGAAAAGAAAAGTAAGTATCCCAGAGAGATCCGAATGAGAGATATGGAACAGAATTTATCCAAAAGATGATGAAACAAGATGGTGGGAGATGAAGACACTCAAAACTGAAATTCGGAGATGGAGGTTCTTGATCAGAAAAAAAGAACAGAAGAAGAAGAAAAGGTTAAAAGAAGAGCGCGGTCGAAGTTTTATGTACCCCGCCGTAAGTAGAAACGAAGTAGACCCACAAAACCCTCCTATGTTTTCTTCGTTTAGAGCCATTAGTGCTGCTACAGCACGCTTTTTCAGTCTATCAGGCTTAAAGTCGGCTTTCTTTAACCAGTTCAGGCGTCTGGCCACTCATCTTACGGGCTGGCGGGTCGTCTCTACAGGAGTTTTGGACTCAATGAAGAGAGTTGGCCACTATTATATCCGTCGTGCTCAGTAATCCCTACCATTGCAAGATAGAGTAGTGGCCGATAAGCTTATCTAAAGTAGTATGGTCACGATGCATCCGGTCGCCCACAACTTTGTATCTCCTAATTTGAATGGTTACGATGCAGATATGTAGGGTTAGTGTAGTCGTGATGGAAGCTCACGATGATGAACCCTCTGGGTAGCAAAATTGAGATTCGCAAGTCTAAATCAATAGTTCTCTCAAATCACGCCCATTCTCTATCTGGGTTGTTTCATGTCATATTGTAGCATCGCATCTGCCAAAAACACAGTCGCAATGGGCATAATACACCTGGTGGCACCATCAGTATTGTGTTATCACAAAGCGCCATGTTGTCGGATGAATCGAAAAGTTGAAAAGTGTAGTCAAATTTTTAATCCGTAGCTGTGATTAAAGTAACTCGGAATACGACATGCTTTGTTAATTTCGGTGGGATATGAAAAGTTTTCACTTTTCTGTAATTCCCATCGCATATGGCAGGTACTCACGGTTATTACTCTTTTCGTCATGACTTCTAGACTTGCATGTGTTATTCAGAGAACCCTATTTGTCATGTATGGTAACCCTATTACCCTCTTTCTATGTCATTTCTATGCCTTTTTACAGTACTCCCGTTCCGCGTCCATACTATATGGATACGTTGCCTTGTATTCTACTGTCCAATGTTTACTTTTCTTCCCAACACTGTATTTCTACTCACTTAACATATCCACCATTCCTGATAGGTAAACCTATTGTTTTTAACAGCCCATTCCCTTCATAACAAGATATTATACTGACCTCATCATTCTCAAAAATCATACAGATACAATGGAAAATTACAACGAGGAAGAGTTTGCCAACCCGGAGATAGAATCTTCTGAGGCTTAGGGGGCCTACATGGATCTTGACAATGACGACGCAGGAAGCGATTTTAATGACCCCCAGAGTAAGTTGGCTTGAATGTTGATGACATTCTGGATCCATTGATGTGTTACTAGATACTGACAACCGCTTGAACAGTGTCTGATCTCCCTAATATGAACAATTTATATGGAATGTTGAGTATTATGGATATCGCCGCCCCAACCAACAACTTCAACCTTTCCGAGCCGGCAAACCCACCCAGGTTCTCTGAGATGGTTAATGTGTTTCCCTCCATTGATCAAGTCAACGTCCACGAAAACGCCGGAAATTCTGCTATTCCCATATTTCCTCAGTTCATTGTAATTCCCGGGCCCTCGGGACAGCCCAATTCGATGGTCATTTATAACCAAGCTCAGTACACTGCTTTGACAGGATTTATCAATAACCGCGAAATCTTCAAGTATGTTGAAACTGAAGACATTGATTGGACAGAGATCGACTGGAACCCTACCGATCCCAGGGGTTGTTCGCCGAATGTTTCTCCTCGCACGGTGGCACAGTCGGGCCTTGAGTATCCTGCTCGGGGGCTGTTGGCTGAGAATTTCCCTTTCATCACTGGCAGTGGATCTCGGGGGTCTATTTCGAGTATTTCGTCGTATGAAATTCCCTCTCCTATGATATCGCCTATGCCTGAAGATCTTCGGCTTACTTCTGGGGCGACGGGAGTTTCAACGGCAAGCTTAGTCTCAGACAATGTATCCCGAGGGCCTGGAGAAGACGATGGAAGGGCAACTCAGCTACAGGCTATCACGAAGGTAGAGTCTGATGTCGACTTACAACAGCATGCAGAGAATGTGTACATTGAAGACGGTGTCCCATGCAATCCACTGGGCAATGTCGTGATGACAGTATCTCCGCAGCAACCGATTGACTACATTGGACGGGGTATACGTTTGAAGGGGTTCTGGGGTAGCTTGATCCGTGTGAGAGAAGCTTAGAAGAGTTAGTTTGTAGTTTGGCGTGTTCGGACTGGAGGTTTCTGGATAGCTATAGGTTACTCTGTTAAGATTTGAGAATGGTGGTTAATAATCTTGTGATGAAGTCGTTATATACAGCCATACAAATTGAAGAAACCAGAGACGTTTTCTGCATCGCATGACACTAACATATGAGCCCAGCTCGGTAACCTCACACGGAGCAGAATCGGCCGTCCTAGCTAATAACCCCCGACAACCGTCACCCCACTGGGTCTTCTCTTTAAAAACCCCACTAAGTCCATTCTCTTCCACATACGACCATAGCCTGCGGAAAATACGGGGTCCCGTCTGCTCCCCCATAGTCAAGCCACAGAGCGCTGGATTAGTAGTACGGTGGGTGACCACGTGCGAATACCCGGTGTTGTATGTTCTTTTTGGTGGTTTTGATGCTGTTAGCAACCAAGGTCTAAGAGTGTTGATAGTGGCTTCTAGCTCTATCGGATAGCAACATACGACCATAGCTTGTAGAAAACACGGGATCCCGTCCGCTCTCCCATAGTTAAACTACAAAGCGCCGGATTAGTACTATGGTGGGTGACCACATGGGAATACCTGGTGTTGTATGTTCTTTTTTTGCGTTGTCTTTTTCAGGGAGGTCGGGGGACGGAATGGGGTTGGGACGGAATATAGCGCTGTCTAGGCGGAGATTTAATATGCATAGGCCGGGCGTCTCTTGGCCATGTTGACGATGGACGGAATGTTTAGGCGCGGATACGCTTGGAGGGGTTACTTTGCTTGGGGAGTCTAGCGTTGAGATGTGCTTTGATTCTCGTGCATATGTTTGTCAATCAGATGGGTCGTATTCAAGGCGATGATATCCCGGAGGACACCCGGCCGATGGAATTTAGGCTATTATTTACGTGTTGGGAATGTATCTTGCGTGTCTTTTGGGGAAATCTGATAGATCGTGGTGTTTTGATAGTACTTGGGTCCTAGGAGGCCAAGGAAAATGTAATATCCAGACTCCGTGTTCATCTTCCGCCTGGTCCACTAGGTGGCCGGGGGGTTTGGCCTCTTGGTCTTGGTATGTTATGCCTTCTTCAGAGCGTTTTCTTGGTGTCTTGGGACTTGGGAGCTTGTGAACTTGCGTTGCTTGGACTGTCTTTGGGTTGGTGATAGTGGATTTGTAATTGGCACGGTGTTCCGCTTTGGGGGTTTGGGGAGTTAGTTCCCGTGAGTGGATGGTAGGTCGCTTGGTTTCTATGGGATGACGGGTGTATATCTAGTTCGGTTCGGTACTGCAAGTGACAACTACCAGACCTCTTTAGTTATCTAAATAGATGACCATCTCCGTGACGTCATGTACAATATATAGTGTTACATAACCTCAAAGGCCAAACTTTGTCCATCCCACGATACCCTTGATCGGAGTAATCAATTAAGCCGACATGGAAACACCTCCGCAACAAAACTAACAAACGGAAGCCTAAAGTGGGTCTTCCTACGTATTCAAGTGGCTCGAATGCTGACGAAGTCTACACATCCGCATTATCAAAGAAGAGGCGAAGCTATCTTCCCATATCCCAATTAACAACCAAGTGTCACCAGCTGGTCCTCTTTAAACATCTACCCTAACCCTATTTGGAATCATTTGAACAGACCCACATGACCCCACGAACACATCCACAGTAAATCCAACGTCGCTTATGATAATCATGAAACCATGACCATTACCACCTTACTCAGTGCTGACTCAGGTAAACGGTAAGACGGCCCGCGGCTATGCACATGCATATCCCCGGTATGAAGGGCCTTTCTAAACCCGATCATTTCCGATGATGATGGAGGACCAAGCTGCTGGGAATTAGCTGGCCACTATTAGCCGCCAAGTTACACGATCTACATTGTAGACATAAGCCACACCTTGCTTTTTGTGATGTCATTCTAGAAGAGTGCAGAACAAAAGAAGAAGAAAAAAGAAACCTCCCAGGCGTTATGATTGAACTATCCAAAAGAAAAACGCTAATAAATACACACATGCAAATGCAGCCAATCTCTATATGCAACATACTCTAGTCTTGAGCGACTCTTCTACCCGGGAAATCCAATCATCTCCTTCATTTCAGCGTCTACGCCGCCGCCTCGTCCCGTGTCCCTCCAACTAACTACCCGACATCTAGTCCATGGCCGTTCCACGCCCTGATTCGCCGCGTGTTCAGCCCATTTCCACGTCTGTTTCTGCGCGTCACAAAGTAACTCGATCGCGCGCCATAACTGCCCCGCTGCCTCGACCGTCTCCATTGGTACCTCGAAGTACTCTCTCGACTGTGTTCTCCATATACGATCGGACGGGCCTTGTCGCTTACAATCGGCCATGTATCGCCGTCTAGATAGACTGAGGGTTATTCGTGGCCAGGAATGCTTCTCGAGGAACTCAGGACGGACTACCACGTAGAGACCTTCTAGTTGGCTCCATATGGATAAGAGACCGTTGACACTGGCGCTGTTGTAGAACATGCCGGCGTCAGAACAGGGTCCTGGCCACATTATACCGAGATGGCAGAGAGGCTTGAGACTTTGTAAATGGTGGAGACTGTCGAAAGCGCCACCGTTGGCTGAGGAGTTGGCAAGCATGCTACAGGGTCTTTGCCAGCCTTGTTCTAGAACAATAAGTTCATCTTCAGCATCGACGACCCGCGCCGATAGAGACCACGCACTCCAAGGTGAAGAAGTCAAGGGGAGAACCTTTCTCGGTTCAAACTGTCTCAGTAGACTTTGATTTCTCTTGACTACAAGAGCTGACCGGTGGCAAGTCATCTCTAAAGCCGTAATAGTACCGAACGTGGAATCACGCGCTGTAGCCTGTAACTCAGGGCCATCCCGATGCAAATAAAACCGCGTCGACCCAACACCGGGGGAAATCGAGGCAGAGCGCGGTGGCGGGTGTGGATAGCAACTATCTTGATCAATATGATCAGGTTTCACGACGCTTGTCCGAATCAAGGTAGCGTGGTATGCACCGGATGGTAACGGCTCATCGGGAAGAAGTGTAAGTAGCCATATATGGTCTTGGATTTCTAGCGGAAGTTGCGAAAAGTACTTGAATGAGACGGCGGGTGACTGAGGACGACGAGATGCAGATGTCGGCATGGTTTATATGTATATATAGAGACGGGGGGGGCACACGAAAAAGACGGGAATGTGATAGGGCGATGAAGTGTCTCTCTCTTTTGGGGGGGTGGCGGAAAATAGTGTAGTGTGAATTGGAAGGAGGGACCGAAGAAGTGACGTGATGGCTTATTTTGGGGTGATTGCCAGACTGTGGTTGGTTGGCTAGGTGGGCTGAATGAGTTGAATGGAATGGGAAACGCTGTCGTTGACTGGTTGCTTGCAGAAAAGGGTGAATAGAGAAAGCGCAGAAAAAGGAAGTACGTATGTATAAAGAGCAAGTTCCTAACGAAAAAAAAAAAGAAAACATAAATCATACGAAACGAGAAGCCAAGGGAAAAAAACACGGCAATCTACCCGTCTTAAAAGATTTCGATTTCGAGGAAGAAAAAAAGAAGATAAAAAACACTTTGATCATCTATATATACAAAACAAAGCACCATGGTTGTCTCCAGATGTTATTCTTCGTTGTCTTTATTACCCATTTTGCACGGCTTTCTTTTCTCGTGTTTTTTCTATTTGGGTAAAGACCCCTCTGAATTTTGCGACCAGTGGAAAGTGTCATGGGAAGGGATTTAGACGGGCAGGACCCTAGAACTAAAGAGGAAGAGAAGGGAAGAACCTAGCGGGATAAAGGGTTTTTGATTTTTTTGGTGGATTGGACCCCTGGTTTTGGTGGTTACTATTTGGATTGGGTTGGATTGACCTTTTTAGACGGGGGTTTAGGATGTTGCTTGGTTGGTGGATGTTCGATTTGGACTTCCAGAAGGAGATTGTGAGATTGGGTTTTTTGGTCTTTTAGATGTCCATCAAGTTATCAAGATCTCAAAAACACTTCCCACCAGTACACCCCAAACCCAAAAACCTACAACCCACCACCGGTAATTTCCGCAAATTCCTCTCCGACTCCGACTTCCTTCCCTCCTTCTCCAGTTAGATCTCGCACCCGCCCTACAAAGCAAGCAAACAAAAAAAGAACTCCGCGCGATCCCTCCTCTTAGCGTTGTTTTCGGAGTTCTTATTTCTCGATTTGTTTAGTGGTAATCCGCCGCATGAACCACGCTTAATCGCCATCTAAAACGACGCCCATCCCGCTTCTCCGCCTGGAGATATTGACCGGGCGATTTCCTTTGCCTGTGCGTATTTGCCCGCCGGGTGGACGTTTGTCCTGGGGAATACGTGGTTTTGGTGATGGTGATGGTGGTGAGCTTCTTGGATGGGATGGATGGATCAGTCAGTGGGAACTGCCCGCCGTGATCCCTGTAGATATTTGTACATATGTACATTCAGAACAAGCCACCCCCGCCTCGCCTCGCCTCGTCTCGGTTATTCATCTGTATGTACAAGTGACATGACAAGCCCGACAAAAACCATAGAAACATCACCAACCAGCCAACCAACTAGTCAACAATAACAAATCCCTTAACCAAGTCATCCCCCCAAGAAATTCCTAATCACCAACCCCAAAAACCATGACACCATGAAACAAAACCTCACTATTCCCGGGCAACTCGCCTACATCAACTCGCGCTTCATATAACTGTCAAAGCGTATTCCCACAAGCAATAACTAGCTCACCAAAATAGTCTATCTATACACAATTCCACAAAATCAAAACACTTGGATAACTTGGCGGTCAAGAGAACCCCACGCTTGTGGCTCGGCTCTTCGTTTGTTTTTTCTTGAGAATCTTGGCGCCGTCTTTATTCGCTGTATAACGAATCTGTTATTGACGGTGATAACCGCCATATTACTTTCCTCTGTCACCACCAAACTTATCTCGTACATACAAGGGATTATACGAACGAACCTTCTCTCGAACGTCTCTTGGACCACATCGTGGTCTTGTATCACAGCCCTATATTGCCATCATATATAACCATCATATCCTAATCATGTGACTGCTTTCAATGTCCTGCATTGTATTGTGTCCTAACAAAAAAAACTATACTGAATAATGAATACCAATACCAATAAGTCGGGTGCAAGTTACAAGTCAAAGCCATCGACAAGTAAGCACCACGTCTTCAACCCAAGTTAAGCCTTTTCACCATGTAGAGTCAGTTCAATTCTCCGTAGACCCTCTTTCAAAACGACCTCATCCACCGCAAAAATAATGCGGAACCACCCCGCCTCTTCCGCTCCAAAGTTACTTCCACTAGCCAAAAACACACGGTTCCCCAGGAGACGCTCGCTAATCTCATCCGTCACATTCTCCGATCCGCTCCGCTCCGGGTGATGCTTCAAGTATACATCACTGAGTTTGGCCCAAATGAAGAATCCCGCATTGGCTCCTTTGGTGTATTCGATGCCCGCATCTTTAGCCCAGTGTGCCACTATCTCGAATCTGGACGCCAGTTTGCGGCTGTTCTCTGCCAGGTAGTTGTCCACCCACTCATTGTCCTCAAATATCTTGCACACCATGATCGATGGAAGAACAGACACTGACGAGTATAGAGACGTCGCATTCAAAGCAAGTCGGAGAGGCTCATTGTGTTGATCAATCAGAACACCAACACGGATTCCATTCGCACCAAAGTCCTTGGACATACCCCAAAGTACATGTACCAAGCTTGGGTCAATCTCGGCATCATTAGGAATCGAGAGAACCGAAGTGAAACCCACCGGAGTACACTCCGTATCCACCCGGTTTTCCCAGATCGAAAAGGCATAGAGCTCATCTGAGACAAGATGTACCCCATACTTGGTGCACAACTTCATCATACCTGTCAAAGTCTCTTTGGAGAAGCAGCGTCCCAAGGGATTGTGGGGGTTACACAACATGATGGCAGCAACTCTCTTGCCCTGGGCCTGGTTCGAAAGGATCGCCGCTTCGTATACAGCCACGGCATCCATAGAAAACGCATCAATATTTCCAAAGGCCACAGGGCACACAGTCGTCATAGCCCGAAGCCCGAGATCCGGCACAAACGTACCATAGTACGGCTGACCCAGCAGCCACACATCATCAGGGTTAGCCAGTACCCAACTGAGTTGCTCAATCGCTGCTGAACATCCGTTTGTCACTGCAATGTGCTCCGGCAAAAGTGGAGTGGTGGGGCTGTGTTTACGGTTGAGGAACGCTGCTAATGCCCTCTTCATGCGGAATGATCCACTCGGGCCGTCACCGTACGTAAAGTCGTGGGACACTACGTCCTCGGGTAAAGGCAGTTTCTCCGTGTTGCGATCGTGCATCAGAGTGTTTTCGGCCACACCAAGAGAAACGTAACCCGACGGGTTCTGAGTTGGATGCCAGACATCGCCAATGACTTCCCATATCTTAGTCAAGGGAGTCTTGCAGGCAATCGGCTCGGCACGACGGGCGAGAGACATGGTTGTTGGTGGTGGTAAATAGATATGGTTGTCGTGAAGGTGTCTTTGGTCCCAAGTTGAAAGGGTCCACGTAGTAGGATATCAAAGGGTTGGCGTTGTTTAATATAGGAAGTAATCTGACCGATGTCTAGTTCAAGATGTACAAACAGTAGAATCGCGATCTAAAAGGTGATACGAAGAAGATTAGATATTGTCGATAGCTTTGATGATGGTTTTGTTTGTTTGGTTCTAGAGGAGCCTCGTTCCTTTATACCCATCACCCGTCTTATGCACACTTTCCCATTCAAGCTCTCAACTCATGAATCCACATACGTATGTGACTCCACATATGCAGTTCATTCTGCCATGACCTCTGATCATCCTGCCAAAAACGCAACAGTATGGCCCCACATATCGTTCGTTTGATTCCACATCACAGTAAAATTTCCAAGTACTAACCATCGCAACTTCTTCATGTCGGCCCGGTCCGCTTGGTAGGCACTCGGTACGGCACAATCAAGTATGTACTATAGAGTACCAAGATCGAGGGTACAACATTCAAACATGTCCTCGCGAGAATGGCGTAATCTTGCGTGACTTACACTGATAAACAAATCACCTAGCACTTTGTAACGGGTGTCACCACACTCTATCAATCATAAGATGATTGTCGTGGTTGTACATTTTGACATTTATTGACATGACGTCAAAATATTATTTACAGTAAAACCCTAGCCAAAGAGGGGATCAAATCGCGGGGCGTAGCCACAAAAGTGCCCAGTGCACTCCAAAAAGCTATGATTTTGCTTGACAAGCAAAAGAGAATGCCTTCAAGCGGATTTGAACCGCTGACCTCGACATTACTAGTGTCGCGCTCTGCCAACTGAGCTATGAAGGCCGGTTTATATCAAAGGTGCTGTTAAACTAATCTTATAAAGACTACACATTTCAATCAGGTGAATTTTCGGGGGTCAAATTCATGTCGTCGGCTCAAATCACCCTAATCCGGCACTATCGATCGACACAGTAAATTCTGCCACTAAAGCAGGAATTGGGATATTCCATCATTACTTTAGTTCGTTTCAACATGGCCAAATTCAAATCTCAGCTTTCCTCCGAGTGGAGATATAAAACCTTCCTGCTTATTCAGATTAACATGAATTAATTTCATCTTTTATGCACCACGCATGTAGTGTTTTTTTTTTTTTTTCCTTTTGCCGAACCTCAATTGGGGCAATAGACGGATGCTTACGTTTCTTGAATGCACTTGCATGAATAAACTGGAATCTAAAGCTGTGAAGTTGGCCGGCTGGCTGTCATATAATGGGGTTATTATGTTCCAATATCAGGGCCATGCAGAACAGATCCAGGGGCCGGACGGAATCTTGATCGCTGTTCATTCCTTTGTTGTTATTAAGGTCTACGGTGTTACGGGGCTAAAAGGCTGTTTCAAAGAAGAAAAGGGCATGTTTTTGGCTTTTAAGGGATACACAAGTCGCCTTATTGAAGCTGTATGTGGCCCTGGATATCCCCATTTTGATACATGTTTATAGTCGTGAAAATTGGTTGACGGTGTGAAGGGAAAATACTAGTTCAAGTCGTTAATGTGCATACTGATCTGTCAACAATTCGGTTAACCCCTTTCTCCACTTGATGATGTGTTTAGCATATTGACCGACTAATTATCCGCAGCAAATCTCCAAAAGATTATCGCGTTACAGTCTCTAAAGGTACTCAATATTAGGGTTAGGGTACAAACAGGACTAGTCAAAATGTTGGAGAAACCTTGTTGAATTCACAGCCCCTACAAACATTCGATCATCAGAAACAATGGGGACTATTTTGAATGTTTGCTTGAAATTTGTTTGTGCATAGAGATATAAGAACGAGTTTGCAGAGACTGACGAGGATCTTTTAAGGCTTGTTTTTTTTTAGTTAGTGAGGATATGGACATGTTTTGTATGTGTTCTTCTTTCTTCTCTCTTCTTTAATGAACAAACATGTCAAGCTGTAAGATGCAATGTAATGTGTGTGAACCAGAAAAGTTAGCTAGCTAGCGAGGGTTTGTTCCGGTCGGTTGTCGTTGGGATGAAAAACAAACAACAATAAATCAGCTGGTCGTGTCGGGTACATTAGGGAAATGAGGAAAGTAAGCACGCCACAGGAAGAATAAGGTCAAATTTGTGTTTCAAGAGATATAGTGGGATTCTTTCTTTTGGTGAACTTGTAGGATACTTTACAAGAAAGTAAGTAAGTCACATTTGGTTATATATCAAAGTGATTGTAACTATAATTGTGGCTCATTTGCTTGGTGTTTCTTACACTGCCGCATTGGAAAGTATCAAACTTGGATTTGCCGTGGCAAATTCATCTCATGACGCAACTAATGCACCTGTCATATCCACCAGCGGGGCTCTTCTTCCTATGATCCTTTTGGTTTTGATCCACCATATAACTAGGATAGGATGCCTCTATTTGGTTGGGTTTTGGTTGGTCTTTGACTGGCTCTTGGCTGGCGTTCGACTAGCTTTTGACTAACTTTTGACTTGCATTCTCCTACTTGATTGACTTGTTGCCCCCTTCTTTGCATATGCCGACCCCTCTGACCCCACGTAGCCCTTACTTTCAGAATAGCCTAACCTAACAGCTTTCATTGAGCTGGAAACTATAACGTAAATCCTAGTAAAGTCCGTTGGCCCCGTCTATTCTCCGAGCTCGTCGGCCGTCCACAGATTCACATGTTCTATCCAGTACTCTGCATCACAGCTTGGCGTTTTTCGTTGTGTACTTTCTCGTCCTGCTACATATTCATTCGTACTATTACATGTCACAAGACTTTTGCAATAGACCTAATGGTGTACTACAAAACCCTTGCATCCGCAGCCGGCGGGCCTCTGTGATACAATATTATGATATTGCACTTGCTGGCCCAGTGGACCCCCATATTTTCGTCGTGGCATGGGCCTGCCGCCGTTTGTTCCGGCATGGCGGGCTTGGCACAAGACACAAATGGGGCTGTCCCAGCCATACATGGCCTCCTTGACGTTGAATGGGGAGGTAAAAACATGTAGCGAACGGCCGGTTTGCCTCCTTCTGATTGAGACCATACGCGCATCCATAAAACCAACCGGTGGGACGTCCATTCCGTGCTCAAGTCTTGGCTTTCCGTTAAGTTTATTCTTTGCTACTATCACCGGTGTAGTCTTCTCATGTTGTCGTTTTCTCTCCTTCAAAACTGCCGTTCTCATAACTACCGCTCTCATTCCATATACACCCCAGTGTTAGCAAGCCAAGATCCTCCACACGACATATACAGACTAGTGTTCGACTCCGCTCACCCCCCTTCGACGATCACCACGCCGGACCACGCAAGCTTATTCATTTTAACGCCACACCTTTTAGGAACACAACTTCTCCTGCATCTTGTCTTCTCCTAACTTGGACTGTGATTATCAAAATTGATATATAGAGAGTAACCCAACCCCGTTTTCTGTCTAAGCTCGTCTCTGTCTTTTCTCTTCTTGCCCTCGTCCGTCTCTTACAGTAGCCAAAACCTCCTTTTGCTTGGCTTGTTTGGTGGCTCGCCTGGTTAACTGTCATTCCGTTTTGTCCTTCGCTTTTGCTTTATTATTCACTCATTGTAACGCTGAATCGAGCGCTTCCACGCTTCCACACTTCCGATCGGTCCTTGCTACCTTGAACTTCGTCTTTTTTTCGGAAACTACATACATATAGACCTGCTACGACTTTTCTTCTTCTACAACATTTCATCGCAACTTCCTTTTCTGGATCTTACATTCAAACACTG
Source organism: Huntiella moniliformis (assembly GCA_000712465.1). Taxonomy (NCBI): domain Eukaryota; kingdom Fungi; phylum Ascomycota; class Sordariomycetes; order Microascales; family Ceratocystidaceae; genus Huntiella; species Huntiella moniliformis. The sequence continues at coordinate 16,414 of JMSH01000072.1, forward strand.
TACACTCTCTTACTATTGATTCACGTGCTGTTTTCTCGATTCGAAATTTCACGACCATAACATCCAGGGCTGCCTTCATTTCGGTCAATACATCCACCCTGGTTCGTCATCAATTGACTCTTATTTGGATAATACGTCTTCGTTATCCATCTTCTTTTTCTCTTCCTAAGCATTCTTCTTTTTTTCGCCCTATCAGCGACCTATTTACCTCCGCAAAAACACGGACTCTATCAGCCAATAACGTCGGACTGGCATCGGCATCAGAACACAGCTGTACGAATCAAAGACAAAAACGCCTCTTGTATCTGATTGGATCAGAAACAAGTTGTTTGGACACGCGTCTCTTCCAACAAGTTCTCTTTGTTGTACCACTTGTTCTACTCCATTGAAGCTATTATAGGCTCAATACGGAATCCTTCATAATGGCTATCGGCAAGGAAGGAAATGTGAAGTGGGTTGACGTAAGTTAAACATAAGCTCAGCACAGACTATCGTATTCCAAAGAGGCTAAAATCTAACATTCCGTTCTCCAATCACAGGGCTTACGTGGAGTTGCTTCCGCATCAGTTGTTATCACACATCTTGCCCGGGCGTTCGACCATGACCTTTTCGGCACCGTCGCCGAGGGTACCGAAACCACCCGCTTTCTTCAGCTTCCCATTATCCGTGTGTGGATTCAAGGTCGTTTGGGTGTTGCCATTTTCTCTTTCGTCACGGGCTATGTCTGTGCCTTGAAACCCATTCGTTTGAGTAGACAGGGTAATCAAGAGGCCGCCTTTGTATCGATGGGTAAATCGGCACTCCGTCGTGTCCCTCGGTTGATTTTGCCGACCACCCTCTCAACAATCATAATTTGGTTCCTCTCGCAACTCGGAGCCTTCAACGTCACTAAGCACTGTGACAGCCGGTGGCTACGTGATACCGTTACTAACTACTCGCCCACCTTTACTCGTGCTATCAATGATCTGCTGAGAAACCTCATGACTACCTGGACTAAGGGAGGCAACCAGTATGAGCCAAATCAGTGGACGTTGATGCCGTTGCTCAAGGCCTCGATGCAGGTCTATGTATTCATGTTGGCCACTGCTCACATGCAACCGAAATGGCGCATGTTCTCGTCGCTTGCTATGTTTTGTTACTTCTGGGCTGTTGGAGACAGCGTGTTCGGTATGCCCGCATTCTTCGGTGTTTTCCTTTCAGACCTTCATAACCATGGCCCCGCCAACGAGTTTGTTAACCGTAACCGTAAGCTTGGCCATGTGTTGTCCGTCATTCTGTTCTTTATTTCGTTCTGGCTTGGATCCTACCCCGAGAGTGGATCGGAAAAGAAGGAGTGGGCTACGAATATTGGCCATATGGTTGCCAGCGTCACGCCTAATGGAGCTGAAGTGCACCGTTTCTCATCTACGATTAACTTGGTTTTGATGGCGCTTAGCTTGCACTTCGCTCCTGGTCTTCGTGATATGCTTTCTAACCGGTACTTCCTCTGGCTCGGTAAGGTTTCCTTTGCAGTTTACCTGCTTCACGGATTCCTCGAGCGCAGTCTTCTTGTTTGGATGGTGTACGGTTTCAACTACCCCGAAAACACTATGGACGATGACGGAAACACGGTGTACAACTATTCCCAGTATCCAGGCCATGGACACCTTACTATGTGCCTTGTCGCCTGGATTCCTTTTGTGTACTTTTTGGCTTTCTTGTGGACGACCCACGTCGATCCTTGGGCCGCGCGCATGACGGAGCGCATTGTTAGTGTGATGAACGGTCCCCGTGAGGAGAAGCACCGTCTCCCGGCCTAAAGCAATACCCTATCAATTGGGTTAAATAGACGACATGTGTGGGTCAGTTAGTTTTGTACCAACCACTCTTGTCAGGACTTTCATTTCTTTTTGGGTTATTTTGTTCATGATGGTTTCATGAAGTGTTCTTGTCAGCTTCAGAGCTTGTGACAATTGTTTTTTATTACATTGGTTTTTTGGGATGGGGTTAGGACTTGTTTATTTGTCTTTTTTTGCTTTTTATTGTAACGATTACCATCGGCTATGTCTCGCCGGCTGCATTTCCACTTTCCTTTGTCAGTTCTCGGTCGTATTAGGCCTGGTAGAGAATATCACTGATGTCTCGTTGTTTTCTTTTGATTTTGTTTTGTTTTGTGGTGAAGTGGTAGTATTCTTATGATGGTATAATTATACATTTTTCCAAGCGTTTTCTTTTAGTTTGAAATGTGAGACAGAGTCATTGATTCTTATATGCTGACTAGTGTAGTTCGGAAGGCGGCTAGATTTCTTGGAAAACAGCGGGGTTGCGCCATTCTGCTTAGGTCAATCGGGACAAATCTGACCGGCGGACAGGGTAGTACATGTCAGAATAAAAGCCAAGCGCGTGACAGGGGAACATACGTAACGACCGGGGAAACGGGGTCCGTCTTATAATTGCTCCGTCCGGTCCGACGACAATCGTACATACATATGCATGCTGAGTAATGGGGTTCTAGCGTATTACTTGTATAACTATAATTTAGGTGGTGGGAAGGGTATATTCCTGACAGCCATGTTTGTTCATCGCGCGCGCGACTATGGTATTGCGGGATAGGCGAGATGGAGAGATTTTATAGGATTGTGGAAAAGGGAATATTCCATTCGTCATCGGGGTTCCGACTGCTGTGTTGGATTGCTGATGCATATGGGAATTACGTCCGGTGGGGTTTACATATCTTGTCTTGTCTTAAATTTGTTGTGTATATAAAGGAGGTTGTTTCCTGGTGTTGTTGGTTTGGGTACTTACTGTTTACTATCCAGTCGTTGCATTTTTGACCATTTACCTTTTTTTTTGTTGGCTTGAGCGTTGTAGGTATCCCCTTTTGGACGGTCAATTATTTCACGATTTTGATAGCCTTGTCTTGGATACATCGTTTCTTGATATATTTTCCATCTTCATTGCTGCATTCGACCTGTTTTTTGTCGGTACTTTATTTACTTTGTTCAAGATGCCTCACGTTGTTATTCTCGGTGGCGCTTTTGCCGGTGTGTCTACCGCTCATAAGCTTCTTAAACACACGTTATCCAAGGTGACGGGTTTGAAGGTTACTATTGTCGCGCCTAGTTCGTATCTTTACTGGAACTTTGCTGCCGTTCGTGGTGTTATTAAAGGGGAGTTGGCGGATGACAAGCTTTTCACGGATTTCAAGGCGGGCTTCTCGCAGTATCCGGCGGGTTCATTTGAGTTTGTTGAGGGCTTGGCTGTGTCGTTGGATGATGCTTCCAACTCGGTTGTTGTTCGGGCGGTGGCTACAGGGGAGGAATCTACATTGGTGTATGATCAGTTGGTGATTGCCACGGGGACATCAGAGGCGGCCGGACTCCCGTTTAAGACGTTGAATGAAGGGTATAAAGCCACTGTTGACTCGCTTCATGAGTTGCAGGATCGCGTGGAGAAGGCTAAGTCGATTGTTGTTGTTGGGGCGGGTGCTACGGGGTGTGAGACGGCGGCTGAGTTAGGTGCCAAGTATGGAAAGACTAAGGCTATCAAGTTGGTTGCTCGCGGGAATGTCTTGTCTGGTTTGGGAACTTCGGCGCAGAACTCGGCGTTGCATACGCTTAAGAATTTGGGGGTGGAGGTCCTTGTTAATTCGGAGTATGATGGGGAGGCGAGAACTATCAAGACTAACGGTGGAGCTCCTACGCCTTTGGAGGCCGATGTGGTTATTCCTGCTTGTGGTAGTAAACCCAACTCGGACTTCATCCCGGAGTCTTTCCTCGATGACAAGAAATACGTCAAGACTAAGGTTACCTTACAGTCCGTTGCGCGCGAGAACGTATGGGCTGTTGGTGACATTTCCAATCTGGAGAATAACCAGGCTACCCATATTGACCCGCAGGTTGCCCATCTCTGGGGGAACTTGGATATTATCCTTCAGGGAAAGACGGGACTTAAGGACTACGCTCCGAGCAGTGGCACCATGATTTTTGTTTCGCTGGGGAAGTCTTCGGGGACGGGACAGGTTGGTTCGTGGAGAGTTTGGTCTTGGATTGTGGCGATGGCGAAGAGTAAGACGCTTTTTATTGATAAGGCTAAGTTTTTGGCGGCGGGTCAGAATGGTATTCGGGCGGCGTTGTAAGGAGGGTAATGGGTTTTGAGTTTTGTTTTGCTTTTCTGTTTGTTGATACCTCTTATTCGGTTTGGGCGGTGGGTTTATCGGCCGGTGGATGGGTTGTATATAAGTTAATTAATGCGGTTGAACCCATATGTGGCTTGATGTCTTTGATGTAGATGGATGCTTTTGTGCTGTGAGGGAAGTCTTGACGAGAGTTAGATGCGTGGCGTGGGTACGGCAGATGTAGTGAGCCTTGATACCTCATGGGATGACCGAACTACGTGACGAGACGAGGAAACGATGAACTATGTGTTTTGTAGAACATGGTTATCAGTTAAGGGACTGGTTGAAAAGAACTTTTATTAAGGATAGGTTATTCTGGTTTGGATGATATAGTAACCGGTTTATAAATGCTTATCTATGTTTTACAGTATCATCTAGATCATATCCACGCATTTCATACGCCACCCGGCCACTTATGTACTTGATATCATCATCGACATAGGACATAGGACATATAACTGTCGCAAACATATAATCCTTTAAAAGAGCTTGCGCGTACCGTCTTGAAGAGAAGTTGTACAACAACCTATTGTACCCCAAATGTGCATACGAGTTCCTACAGCGTGGTCTCACCAATATCAAGAATGATCTATTGCATCCACGATATCGCACAGCCGTGGTGGCTTATAAAGGGGTACCTATTTTCTGCGGCTCTGGAGTTATTAACCTCCTACTAAGAGTTGAATTGTGGAAAAGCCCGAGGCCTTGCATTTCCCACCGGAGCTGAGCTCCATATACCCGCATACTTTGGAAGCGGTCAACTACCCGCTCGGCCGGCAATGGATAGGATAACCTGCCTTTCTTGTGGTGCGCATATGCACTGGGTTTTTTGAGGTGGGGTTCTATGTATCTCGTTGACATTGGGAAAAGAGGAAACTTGATAACTGTATGTAAGTCTCACAAGCTACAGAATGGGTAAACCCGCATCAAGCCACTTTTCATAGTCGACGGCTTACATGTACATATGTAGGTTTACGCCGTTTTTAGATTTCTCATAAATATGCTTTATCCAGAAAGGCCTGTTTCAATAACGGAAGCAGTCTGTCCGACAACTTTATTGACTTGCACGGATTCGGATGGAGTTTATTTGCATTCAGAAAAATAAACAACCAGGAACAAAATCCACGCCTCCCAAATTTAGAAACGGTAGGGTTAGTAGGGTTTCTGGAATATGGTGATGGTGAGAATCACATGCATTCTTGGTTACCCAAATTCTTACATTCCAGGCGGATATATCGTCGTGAAGGACCAGGTAAATCAACATTTCTATCGTGGCCTGGCAACGCCTTGTGTATATAGGAGTGTACATTCTTTCGATAACAACAAGAAGAATGTCAACAATAATGTTTGGATTGTAATAAATCATAGAATGAACAAGTAAGTTTCATCCCGTAGCCAGCTCGTTATATCTACATGTCATGATTCCAATTTTTGTCTTTACAAAAAATCATACAACGTGGTTTATTATTTCCAGTTATCTTCTCTGTCTCGCCTTCATTTGGCAACTGCCGATTTTCATAGACATCATTGTGTTACTTTCCACGCACGAGGGGTATTTCATTATACGTCGCTTTTTTTCTTCTTCTTGTACTTGAAGTCTGAACGGTTATCCACGCCAGTGTATCTGACTTGAGCAATATCATTTTGGAGACACCGAAAACATCGATTATATATCCAACGCGATAGACGAAAGAATACATCCGATATCCGAGATACCGACCGACGACGAAGACGATTTACGTCATTTCATGGTCTCCCCGGTCCTTGATAAACGAACGGGCTGAAAGACGGAAAAAAAAGTATGTAAGTTGGTTGGAAACCCCCCTGATTGCCTGGATGATGCATTTGAGCTCGTGAAGGATCTATGGAATTGTGGCTTCACGGCTGGTTTAGTTATCGGTTGTTGGCTACTATCCCATATGTAAGCCAGAGGGGCCATCATGTATATTTCTTCCATAATGTACGGGTATTTATGGTTTGGTCGATGGAGCTGTGAAAGTGGACTCTGTACAAGGTCTCAAGTGGGATTGAGGCGTTATTTTTTTCCCGCTATTTATGGGCCGTTGGCAAATTTAGTTGTTTGCTTAGCCCTGGCTAGGAAAGTCTAGTGGCTTTAGAATACCCCTTCTAAAAAGTTTGTTCCTGGATCATTGAATGGGTTTTTGGTAGGGGCTTGACCTATCCGAGTTAGGCGGTCTACCCTGTTGGACAAACGCTGGTTAAGCTTAAACCTGGCAGGTTAGGACACTACTGATTTGTTTGCCTTTGGATCTTGAAAACAAGACAAAAGATTCAATGGTATGAGTAAGATGGTTAAAGTTGATCAAGCTCATGAATCCATCAGTGCAATGGATGAATTAATCTGTCACTATGTTACACATGGTGAGAAGATTACGACGACTGGTGGTTATAGAGTCCTGTATGACCCAGCCCTTTTTTTTCTTTTTACCCACATGTACCCTGAGAATCGGTACTTCATCCCGTGGAACCGGACAAAGGAAATCGATGCCTATGATCAAACGAACACGGGTAAATCTTTCAGAAACGAAGAGGCAGTGCAAACATCCCTCCTCTCCTCGTTTTCTTGTTCAGAACAGAAAAGAAACGCCGGCTATTTGTGGCAACAATGATGGATTCAGGTTAGGTATCAATCGGCATCAACAGTCGGTCGCTTTTGGTTGTGTGTCTGACTTGGGCATGGGTGCAGGTTGGTTTCCTTGAACTGAATACGAGATGTTCGTCAGATTCCCCTGTTGGTGGGGTAGAATGCCCGTTTCCTGACACATTTCTTTTGCCGGTTTCCCATGGGGTCTCGGGTCCTGTTGTTTATGCGAGCGAAACTTCGTCATAGGCTTGTGTATTGGATAGTGCACAGAGTGTCACGTCTTTTTGTGCCACCAACCCAAAACTGTATGTCCCGTACTCACTGTATTAATGGCACATTATGGAATGGGATCCCTTTTGGCTCTGGACAGTTTGCCCATGGTTGAGTGACAGGTGCACACCCACCCACCCATTGACCTAAAAAAAGGAGACTCTTCAGGGTCATTGTCTCCCTATATCTCTAGTGAGGTCTGTATATTGGTAGCTTATGTACAGAGGGTCCGCCACTATTGGATACAAACTACTACACAAGTACTGAAATTGGACAAAGCCACACTGCACCACTGCACCCGATCAATTCACTCGTACAAAAACTACGTTTGCCATGATCCTACATCATGGTGATGCCAGAGTGGATTTCTGCATTTCCGAAGGAGTTTCTTGTATAGAGGGATTGAGCGCAAGTGTGCGGCCCAGTATTGTAAACTGCAGGTCAATGAGCCAAGTAGTTTTTTGAACAAACACCTACCAAGTTAGCCCTAGAGACGGTGCCCGGTGCGTATTATGTCGTCAATGGTGATGGAGAAGACTACATGAAGTGGCGTGTGCGAGATGAACTTTTACGGCACAGAAGGCGAAGATAAAATTTTGAATGAGGCCTGGAAATCTTGAAACTAACTGTGCATAGAACTTGTCTTTATAGAGCTTCATTTTTAACTGTACGTAGCCGACTTCGACGGATATTCAACCTCCCCTTAGATTTCATTTTGTAAGTTTCTCTTACTGTTGGTCGCCGTATGTATGTATCTGTATGGTCGTTATGGTGCATTTTGACCCATTGATCCCCGCAGAAACTGCAGAATCCCCGTTACCGTTACTATGTATTGATGGTTAGTTTCACACCCAGAGCACTGACCTCACACCCCAAAATCACAGACCACCAACGAACTTGTTCACACCCCCCTCCAATATAATCAAAGTGACCGTCTCGCTGTTTTTCTTTTCGTCGTCATGTCTTTTCACTCTTTTAGTCGACAATCACCACCGCCAATAGCATCATCACCATCCAAATCTGCATTCTCCACACGATCTAATACTACATCTCCATCACCATACGATCTTTACGCTCCAGATCCAACAGCCCCTAATTACTCGCATAACCCAGAATCGCCAGTTCGATCTCTCACTCCAGTCTCAGTCCGCACACATTCTCCAGCTCCATCATCAATACTCACCGCCTCAGACACTCCAACCCATTCCCATTCGCCCGCTATCTCAAGAGGTCAACAACGTCAGATTCGTAGGGAACGTCTTCTCCAACAACGCGAGGCTCTTCGTGAACAGGAACGCCAAGAACGCCGCCGTGCAAGAGAAGTCGAAGCCGTAAACAAGGGCTTCAGCCACGGCTACACAAACCTTTTGAACGTTGAACGTCAGCCATCACCCACTAGAGCCCGCGGCTTGCATCCCCATTCTGAGTTTGCCCGTCTACGCTCCCGTTCAGAGTCGCCTGAAAAACTACACGACTATTCCCATAGAGGTCTGCCATATTCAGGTCGTTTACAGAACCCTTTTGGAAACGAATTCGCTATTAGTCCTAGTACAAGTCCAACGCCTTCGTCACCCACTAGATCGCCTACTCGAACACTACTGGGTCGTCCCTTACCGCCGCCGCCTACTCCCCCTCCACGGCTTCCACGCTGTTCATCCCCTGCCGCCGCCACATCCGTTTGCAAGCCAGACACTTTAAACAAAACACACCCTATATTCGACGATTACTTTGGACCACCCCGCTCTGCATCAGCCATGAGCAACCCACAGTTAAGAGCCGTTGTCGCCACGGACCCCCAATCCAACCGCAACAGCCACGCTAGTAACACCAGCGGCCCTTCAGTTGCATATGTATCCAATGCCGAACCCAACGACTATAGTTATCCCGCCGCATCCCCGCCTTCTCCCGTTTACGGGCCTAATATCCCTTTGCACCAAGACTTCGACATGGTCCCCCCACCAAGACTGAACGGCTCAGTCGCTGGTTCTTCATCCTGTTCAGCATCACGGTCTGGTGCCTCTCGTTCAGCCAGTTCATTACGAGACCCCTTCCAAGACGACCACTACTCCAACTATGCCTCAGCACGATCTCTCGATCCTCGTCTTGGCGAGGTCAACCCACAACTCATTGCCGATGACGGCGACGACGGTATCAGCTACCATCGCAGTGGTCGCAGCTCCATGATTAACTTGCACAAGAAGCGTGATAGTGTCGCGCCTTCTATCAAGGCAGCTACTGCCATAGGTGGCGCTGTGGCAATGAATGCACTACCCGGTGGTGGTAGCGGATCAGGGTCCGGATCCGAACGCTCGACTGCTTATGGGTCACCGGAGGGCGTGAAGGAAATGTCGGGCACAGGTGCCGCCGCTGCTGGGTTTAACACGAACATGCTATCAGAGAAGTCAGAAGCGACGAAGTTGAAAAACCGCAAGCGCTGGAAGTGGTTCATTATCGTCACCTTCACTCTATTGACTGTCGGTGCCATTCTTGGAGGTACGCTCGGTGGTTACTTCGCCAACCATCCGCAAGGCAAAAAGAACAAAAGCTCTAGTTCCGATAGATCCGGGACTAGCGCCTCCGACGATACAGACAAGAATGGCATCTTGACCAAGGACTCAGCCGAAATTAAAGCCCTCCTTAACAATGCGAACTTGCACAAGGTGTTCCCCGGAATGGATTACACCCCCATGAACACCCAATACCCGGACTGTCTCGCGAATCCACCATCGCAGAACAACGTTACCAGGGACATGGCAGTTCTCTCCCAACTCACCAATATCATCCGTGTCTACGGTACCGATTGCAACCAGACCGAAATGATCCTGCAAGCCTTCGACTACCTTGACATCTCATCCACCATGACAATCTGGCTAGGCGTCTGGCAAGACACCAACACCACCACCAACGCCCGCCAACTCGAGCAAATGTGGACCATCCTCGACACCTACGGCGACACCCCCTTCGAAGGTCTAATCATCGCCAACGAGGCCTTATACCGGGAAGATCTAACCGAATCCGAACTCGGCACCCTCATGGCCTCCGTCCGCACAAACCTAACCTCCAAATCCCTCTCCCTCCCTGTCGGCACCAGCGACCTCGGCGACAAATGGACCAGTTCCCTCGCCTCCAAATCCGACGTGATAATGTCCAACATCCACCCCTTCTTCGGCGGTGTCACCTACGCCGACGCCGCCAACTGGACATACTCCTTCTTCACCGACCATAACGCCGACTTCTTCAAGTCTTCCGCCCAGGACAACATCATCAGCGAGATTGGCTGGCCCACCAGCGGTGGAACTAACTGTGCTACGGGCGTGACGTCCTGTGATGGTACCGATGGGAGTGTTGCGTCCGTTGACGGACTTAACGTGCTTTTGGAGGATTGGGTGTGTGATGCACTTACCAATGGGACGAATTACTTCTGGTTCAGTGCATTTGATGAGCCGTGGAAGGCCCAGTTCAATGAGGAAGGAAAAGCGTGGGAAGATCAATGGGGTTTGTTTGATGTGAATAGGAATTTAAAGGATGGTGTTACCATTCCCGATTGTGGCGGGAAGACTGTTTCATAAATCAGGGTTTAGGATCTTTTTCATAATTTGGGCGGCGTTTTTTGTGTTTTTTATCAGACTTTTTTTCTTGTCTTATCCTCTGGTTTGCATTAAATATCATCATCAGTGTCTTCTAAATCATGTCAACAAACAACAATCCAAATCGATATTAAACGTCCATGTACATAGAACTATTTGGAATCACCTCCAACTCGCCAACAGAGTCGCAGATCCAGACCGCTGACCTCCCGATACTGACGAGTTGGACGTGGAATTGTCACTCTTTTTGGGTCCTCGATTGCGTTTGCTGCCACCGCGAGATCCCCGAGACCGAGTGCTGCCTCCGTTGCTTCCGCTTCCCTGACTGCTAGAACTTCCACCCGAGCCCTCGCGCTCTGGAGCGTTTCCCTTGTCCGAGACTACAGCTTGGTTACGGGTATGAATTTCTTGGCTACCATTAGACAAAGTGTCGGCCACGGCTACAGCTGAGCCAACGGGGGACACACTGTAATTGAATTCGTCTGCGGTATTCTACTCTGCAGACTTATCGGCCGTGCCCTTCCACAAGCCATATTCACCGTCGCAGTTCTTCCACAGCTTGATAGTTCCGTCCTCCGATGCTGTAGCGTACAGTTTATTGTCAGGAGAAAAGGCGATGCTCCAAATTGGGCCGTGGTGGCCCTTGTGTGTAGCTGTAGTGTGGTTAGCATGGAATGATAAATACCAGATGAGAAAAAAAGACTTACTAATCTCCTTGCCGTCCTCCCAGTCCAAAACTTGCGCCCAAGTGCCGGGATCCATGCCGACTACGAGTTTACGGCCCTTCAGATCCACCGCAACACTGGCCACATTGAATCCAACATCCATCCGCTTGAGTTCATCTAGCGCACGGTTTCCTCCCCAGAAGTAGACATGCTTTCCCGCGGCAACTGACAAAACGGGATGGCCACCACCAATATCAGTCGAGTCGGTGTACGAAGGGGCCAGAGAAACCATCTCACAAGACTTGATCTCGCCGTCAAGAACCTCTGAATGGATCAGACTCCGCTTGGCGATATCAAACCACCGCAGCGTCTTTTCAGAGGCTGTTACCACAACATTGACGTCGTTCGTCCATACGATGAACTTGATGTTGGAAGTGTGGGTACCAGCGCCAATCTCAAAGCCCTGCGATGCTTGCAGCGTGGTCTCGGCGCCATCAGCATTGCCGAGGCTGGAGAGATCAAATATCCGGAGCTTTTTTTCCATACCACCGGTAGCAAGAAGCTCGGCGCTGTCGGGGGGATAAGCTACGGCGCGTACAATGTGGTCGTGTTGGATAGAATAAAGGAGGGTACCTGAGTGGGTGTCCCAGATTTTACTACATAGTTGAACATGTTAGACCTAGGATTGGAGACATTTGTTTAAGAAAACACTTACGCCGTGAAATCGGCAGATGCAGTGGCGGCATTAGACGAGTCGGGACTGAGACGGGCTTGCCAAACGGCGCCCTTGTGTCCTATGAAGGTGCCGATCCTGGAAATATAGAGTCAGTTTAAGAAAATACCCGATTTTGCATGGGAAAGACCTACCAATCGCCCGTTTGACCATCGCGTAACATAGGATTACCATCTGTACACTACGTCAGAAACATACATCTTTCCTTGATGGAACAAAAAACAAACCCTTGCAAGCAGATATCAAGTAGTAGACTTCCTCCTTTTCAAGAGGTGAGAATTCAATGTGAGGAACAGGGCGAGAGTGACCGTGGCACGTCAGTGGCACATATTGGCGAGGTTGTTCGGAAGCCATTGTGATATATAGAGTAGGATATAGTAGTTGAAAGTTGTTATAAAGAAGCGCCGTAGGTAAAGGTAATTGGCGACAAGTTTACGACTAGAAAGGAATCGTGAGAATAGCAAACAATGTGGGCAAGTCTATGAATATGAGCCGTCTATACTGGTGATTTGTGGCGGGGTATAGTGTGTATGCGACTAGAGAGATGGTGTTCAAGGCCGTAAAGAAGAGGTGAATCGAGGACAAGGCCGTTTTAGAGATCAGAGGAAAGAGTACTGTCGAGAGAGATAGAGGACAATTGTCGGAATGGATTCAGGAAATAGAACACCAAAAGAAGCAGACAGAGAATGCGGATGCGTCTGTGTCGCGGCAGCAGTTGAGGCGGAATTGTTATGTGGAGCACAGAGAATCAAAAAGGAAGAGAAATTCAAGAACTCAAGAATTAGAGACAAAGTATCAACATCCGTAACTCGCTTAGATTTCTATGTGAGAAAAAAACAGGTAGTCTCCCCAATTGATAGGTAAGAGCTTCTTGCTGTGATCTTTGTTACATGTTCCGGCGCAGACGCCCAAAGCGTCGATGAAGGGGCGTGCTGCTTCCTCGGTGAAGACTCCATAGTGGGGTTGCGTATTCCTACACCGGGCTTAGTCACCGATGTTATTAGAGGAGCTACAGCGACCAGGGTGACACCAGGTCGCCATGATGCAGTGACCTACTACGTCAGCTGTTTGGTTGCTATATCTGCCCCTCCTTCTCGTTGCGACTGTGACAAGTTCTCTATTTGTCCTGCGATTTCTACCGATTTCTTCCGGATACCATATACAACATTTTGTTTTTTTGGCTCTTGCCATTTGTTTTGTCTCAACCTTCTTTCCTCACTAGTTCTAATCAGGAAGGTCTCCCGTCAGTGTTAATTGTTAATCAGCGTTGCGCTCGTCGCCATTTTGTATTATTCATCACATACCTACCTGCGTTACTTGTTTCCTCACGACATCTCCAGATTGTAACTTTTCAGCCTCATTTGTACCAGCCTTGTGGTATATTTTCGAACACAGATTTTGTCTTTTCTTTCTATTATCCAATTTATCCGCTACTTTGATTTGTCGCCAGCTGCCATCATGGTGTTTAAGCTGTCATCCCAGCTTATTGGACACGAATCCGATGTACGTATGACAAGCCATTGGGCCCTAATCCGCCATCAGGAACATGAGCTAACTAGTCAATTGCTATAGGTCCGAGCTGTTTATTATGCTACCGCCGAAACCGTCCTCACAGCGTCTCGCGATGGTTCTGTCCGTCGATGGGACAAGATCCCACAAACCAACAACTTTGAGAGCAGCGTCATCAGTCAAGGGCCTGCCTACGTCAATGCCGTGACCTACATCAAACCATCAGAACAATACCCCAACGGATTGGTTGTCTCAGGTGGCAAAGACGCTATTGTTGAAGTGCGCAGTCCAAAGTCGAATCCTACGGACCATGCCGAGCGATTGCTCATCGGCCATGCTTCCAATATTTGTACCTTGGATGTGTCGCCAAATGGTGAATTTATTGTTTCCGGAGGTTGGGATTTCCAGGCCCGTGTGTGGTCTACGAAGAAGTGGGAGACGGAGATTAGTAAGTATACGTACATTGGAGTCGGTATGTCTACATTGCTAACCTGACCTGCAGTGCTCCTTGACCACGAGTTCAGTGTATGGGCGGTCTTGGCTTTTGATGACAAGACAGTGATCACTGGTTGTGCCGACAAGCGAATCCGTATTTTCGACCTGACCAAAGCCGTTGATGGTACCTTGCACCCTGCATCCACTATATACACCCCAGACATCGTCCGTGGTCTCTTCAAGCTACCCGCGGGTCATGATTCAGGGGCCGACTTTGCCTGCTCCAGCAACGATGGCTCGATTCGTCTTTACAAGCTCAACGGCCAAGGAATGGCTGAGCTGATTGGTCACGACAGCTACGTTTACACAGTAGCGGCGCTCCCAACCGGAGAGCTTGTCAGTGCAGGCGAAGATCGTACAGCTCGTATCTGGAAGGGTACTGAGTGTATTCAAACCATTACACACCCAGCTTTGAGTGTTTGGTCAGTTTCAGTGTGCTCTAAGACCGGCGACATTGTTACTGGCGCAAGTGATCACATTGCCAGAGTGTTTACCAGAAGCACCGAGAGACTTGCCGATGCTGAGACTAGCCGGCTATTCGAAGAGGCGGTCAAGGCATCGGCGATTCCCCGTCAACAAATGGACTCTATCAATTCCGAAAAAGTCCCTGGTGAGGAGTTTCTGAAAACTAAGAGCGGAACAAAGGATGGTCAAGTTCAGGTAGTCAAGCACGCGGATGGCTCACTAGCGGCATACACATGGTCCAGTGCACTTCGCAAGTGGGAGCATGTGGGAGCTGTAGTGGACTCATCAGGTGGCAGCGGTGGTGCCAGTCCTACTCGCAAGGTGGAGTATAATGGCAAGGAGTATGATTACGTCTTTGACGTTGACTTCGATGACACCAAGCCACCTTTGAAGCTGGCATACAACATTTCGGATAATGGTTTTGTGGCTGCTCGCAAGTTCCTGGAGGACAACGAGCTTCCACTGACATATCTGGACAAGATTGTGAAATTTTTGGATGAGAACACACAGGGTGCTTCAAGTAGACCAAGCCCGCCAGAGCCCGCTACTGAAGCTATGGATGTTGACAGCAATGAGCCACCCAAGAATCCCACGGCCAAGCATCTACCTCAACAAAGTTATGTCACCCTCTTGAACGGAAAGTTTGACAGTAAGTATTTATGACAATGTTTGATGGTGGTATAGTATTAACAAAGTGCACAGATATGATCAACAAGATCCACCTTACAAACAAGACTATGGTCAGCGCTGGACGCAAGGACAAAGCCTTGAACCCAACAGAAGAGCAGGCGCTGGCCGACCTGCGTCCTTGCATCGAAGGCACTGTTCCAATTGACCCAACTGATCTTCAGACAGTCATCAAGGTGGCAACAGAATGGGATTACACGGAGATTCTCCCTGGTCTTGACATGTTGCGGTTCTTAGTGCGCTATCCAGCTGCCGTGGAATACGTCACATCGTCTGGTGAGACTGTTATTGACGCTGTCATCCAAGCGGCCATGAACCCGCCAGCTGGACAACAAGTCAACACCAGCTGTGTTGTTATGGCACTTAGAACATTGGCGAATTTGTTCCTGTCGGAGGCTGGCGAGGCCTTGATGGAGATTGAGTCCGAGAAGGCAGTCAATGTTTTGGAGAAGGTTGTGGGGGTTTCAGGAGAGAGCATTGGTATTACCAACAGACACGTACAGATTGCAGCTACCACCTTGGCAATCAACATGTCTGTTTTGGATGGAAAGTTACCACTGGCTAGTAGTTTAAAGGACCGTGTGGTTGTAGTCCTTGGAAAGGTTCTCGAGGCCAATTCGGATGACGAGGTTCTTTATAGAGCTCTTGTTGCCCTTGGCACTCTTGTTGGAGCTGGAAAGGCCGGAAAGGGAACGGACTGGAAGAAGTGGGTGACGAACACCAAGGAAAAGGCGTCAGAAGGAAGAGTCAAGTATTTGGCATCAGAATGTTTGGAGGAGTAATTGTTTCAAGAGAAAGCATTAATACAATGTCGTTCATGATGATGATGAATTAAATAAGAAGCAGTAAGTATCCACGCCAGAATAACGCCAGTTGAACCCAAACAAAAATAAGACTACAAATTATTTACAGAAGAGCGGCAAACAAGGTGGCGATCAAAACGGTTGAAAGCCAAGATGTCCAGTTGAGGCGGACAGCCGGGATAGCCGAAGATGATGTTGAGTTGGAAGCGGAATCAACGGTAATGGTGTAGACATCAGCAAAGCCAAAGTCAGTAGAGTTGAAGCAATTAGACTCATTAACCTTTGCAATCTTCTCATCCCCCGGCGCCGCAAACTCAATATCCACACAGGCATACAACGCAGCCCCATGCTGAGCCAACTCAACAACCTGGATCGTAGCCTTATCACCCACATTCACCGAGATATTCGTCGGTAACGGCACCTGTGGGAAACATACGGTGCCGGGGTATGGCGTGTTCGACGGCCCGACTAGTTGCACGTTATTCAACATTGAGAAGGACATGTTCATGGGTCCGTTATCCGGTCCGTCGGTTCCTAGGCCGAGGTTCACGTGTAGGAAGGCTGTGCTGTGGCCTTGGAACCAGCCGGGTTGGAAGGCGACGGCGCCGCCGGTTGTAGGCCAGTATGTCCGGTTGGTGGTGGTGGAGATTCCGCCGCCTGGTATTTGTTAGTGGTGTTTTGGGACGGAGGGGGAGGGGGAGCACGTACATGGGTACATCCATTGCATTCCATAGGGGAAGGTGTCGTTGGTTATGAGGTTGTTCCCGCGAGTTCCAGGGTAGGAAAGCACGATGTGGGCGGAGGCGTAGGACGCCAAGGCCAGGAAGGCTGTGAAGAGGAGGCGGGAGATGGACATGTTTGCTGGTGAAGAGGGAAGAGAACCGTTGGGTGGGGGGTTGAGGGTTGGCTGGTTGATATATGGCGGTTAGCGCCGTGGTGGTATCATGGTGTTTAAGGGCGGTTGGTTGTGGACGGGGAGTTGGGCGTTCTGATTGGTCGAGGTGGGCGCTTATACGGGGGGATTGGACCAATCAGGAACAGGGGGGTCTACGATGTATCGGTGAATTGGACATGGGGTGATGGGATGTGACGTGGGATTTAATTCAGAAGCGGTTAGATGCTAGCGTGGGATTCCGAGATTGTCTGTTCGCTTTGAACGTATGGTTCATGATATATCAAGAAAAGCGGTGAGGATTCTGCCGCGGGGAATACTAGTGCCGGATTTTCACATGATGCTGGGAGGTATCAACGGATGCATCCAAAATGACAAGCGAATGGACCTCCGTACAACCGCGGAAACCCCGCCGTGGTGGCCGTCCACCGACCGCCTCACGGGGGATTCCCGCGGTTTCCACCATCACCCCAGGCTCGAACACCGCAGCGGAAATCAAGAAGGCCCATGAGACATATAAAGAAGCCTATCTCCTCTCGGACGTCCATAAGGCGATGGGGGGTATACTGCCGAAATCTCTCCGGGTGACGAAGGCTGTTTGTCTAGGTGTCGGATCGTTTGATATGGCGGGTGGGTGGGCGGCGAGTCGGAAGGCGCATATGCAGGTTTTGGCGTTTTTGGATTTAGTGGGGGAGTTGGGGGAGGTGGATTGTTTTTTTCAGGAACCGGCTTTTACGGTGGCGGATGGGGAGTTTCTTGGGAGTTTGGGGTATAAAGTGGTGAAGAGTCCAGAGGGGTTCGACTTGGTGGATGGGGAGACGTTGGTTTTTGGAGTTCACTTGTATGCACCGATCTATGATATGGCGATGGAAAAGGCGTTACCGAGGGTTTTCGTGGGGACGGGGTGGGAGGCTTGGGATGAGTGAGTATTTTGGGATTATTGTTTTTTATTCATGATGCTAATGGGTTTAGTGTCCGGTTAAGTTCTACAACGAAGAAACCACAACGGATCTTGGAGATGCATAAGGTGGCGAGGATGACGGAGTTTCCACAGGATGATTCGTATACGTTTTCGAGTACAGTGGTGTATTGGAGGACAGAGGATTCTGAAAAGGGAGTATTGGAGAGTCAAGAGGGGGATTCAACGGGGACTGAATCGGGACCTACAGAACCAGAACCTCCTACACAAGAGGACCCTATAGAAGAGAAACTAAAAAACCTCAAAATCACGCAATAGACCGGATTTCATACCCGATTAGCACCTCCGTCGACGTGCCTTCCCAGCCGCGAGTTCCTGCTGTAGAAATCATGAATCGTCCAGAGGGATCTAGATGTAAATGGGAAATCACACCGGCGCGAGGAGGACCCGGGACGATTAAGAAGGGGACTGAGTGTTTTGCCGTGTTTGTATCTTTTAAGTCGTATAGACGAAGGATATCATGGGATGCACTGTTCGTTCGTGTTAGTATATATACTTGACAAGATGATATCAAAGGGTCTTACCAGATTAAATGACGACCATTCGGCATAGCTCGCAGGGCACTAATAGCGCCACTACCGTTCGGAAAACGAAGTTGTCTCTCTGGTTGCCAACCGGCTTTAGCCTTATGAAGAGAATACTCTTCCACTGTTGAATTACGACGTCCCACGTAAATAAAGTTTCCATCGGGACTCCACGTAGCAGCCATACACCACGGCGGGGTACCACGGGGACTTGAGAATTTAGCAACGGGGTTCGGTGAGCGACGGTCCCAGATGCGGACGGTCCCGTCGATAGCCGCCGACATGAATGTGGAGGAACTGACGGCGCCGGTCTCTCCTGTGGCGTCTTCGCTGCCGGTGGGGACGGGTGGGTGGTCTGGGTCGCCGTTGTCGAGGGCGAGGGATAGAGACATTTCCTTGTCTTTGTCGTGGATGATGGGGGCTTCCATGGATAGATCCAGGGCCATGGGCTCGCCATCGCCGGCTTCAAAGGTGGTGATGTTGGTTTTATCCGGCTCTGAATTCTGCGCCGCTTCAAGTTCTGCTGCCATTTCACTTTGGATTTGATCTTGTATCTCCTCGGAATGTTCCCCATTCGCCGCAATCGCATCAATTGGACCGTCTTGGTTCTCAGGTAACATGTCCGGCATCCCGTTAATTGGCGGCGCACTTAACCCGAATAACCCGTCATGGTCATCCATAAGCTGATGGCCACCGTCAAACGTATCAAAGTCTTGACCGCCGCCGAATCCGCCACCGCCACCAACTTCATCGCCAAATAGCGAACCGGCGTCGCTGCCGCCGAAGAGGGATTCGTGGGCTGGTGATGGCTGGCTTTCAATGGCGGTTTGGGGAGCTGGGGCGAAGGGATTTGCTTTTTTGGTGCCGAAGAGGGGGTTGTTTCGGTACCCATCGTTACTTGAGAAACTGTCACTTACTGGGCCATCCAGCGCTGCTTCTTTAGGCACCGGGACACCTCCGGTTGGTCTAAGTTCCAATGCAGAAATCTGACCACCAGATCCATCAAATGATCTAGATACTTGACCCGTGTTCAAATCCCAATCTAGAATCCTCTTGTCCCACGATCCACTCAACACACTAATCTCATCCGGTAACAAGGTCAAACAAGAAACTGCATTGCTATGTTCCTGTAACATGGCTATCCGCTTCCCCTCATCATGTCGTACCGTCTGCAAATTAATACACCCACTATCGGTACCACTGAGCACCCACAACGCATCACTATGCACAGCCAACGAATAAACGGGACTCAAGACATGTTCCTCCTTGGGAATCCCCGGAACAGACAATGGTGGCGGCTCTTCATTCTCCCAGTATCCCATCAACACACCGGCTTTGAAGACACTATCGACAAACGGATGACGCTGAGCGACAGTGAGTGGTAACTTGCCATTGACTGTAGAGACCCCATCGTACTTGCGAATGTACCCGTCTGCACCGCCCGTCATGATGTAGCGCATGTCGGGGGTTACTGCTAACGCGTTGATTGACGTGCTTTGGGGGGCGGCCATTGTGGGGATGATGTCGTAGACCTTGGCAGTCATTGTTTCGGGGCGGAGAGACGGTCGGAATATGAAGGAGGTTGGTCCGTCAATTGAGGTTGTGTGGTCAACGGTGGTATTTGACGTGTTATCCCGTGAGTGGTTGAGGGTATCATCATCCATATCATGATCATCTGTCTGTCCATGGCCATCAGCATCGGCTTCTACCTCCCCATCGGCATCGGCATCAGCGTCGCCATCACCATCCCCGTCGCCATCTGGATCATTGTCGTCGTCATCGTCGTCATTATCGTTATCATCGTCGACGTCCCCATCGGCATCTCCATCGGCGTCATCGTCATTATCAGGGGCGTCGTCATGCTCGTTATTATCGTCGTCTACATCCTCCATGACATCGTCATTATCTTGGTCGGAAGAAACGACCGAGTCGCGATCGTCGTCGTCGAGCATTGGTGGGTATTCAAGAGGTGTCGCGGGAAAGAGTACGGTTTGGCGCAAAGAGGCGCAAAGGTGATTATGTCGCGAATGGGCGGAAATAGTAGGGATGTATCAATTGGGGATATGGAAATGAACGCGATGTCCAATATGCAGTTAGAAATACATTAATAAAGACAATGGAACTATAATTTCACCGTTTGTCGATGAATCTAAAGCTTTAGGTTTAATTGAGTCGAGGGTTTAAGCTGCAGCTAGCATCATCGAGCGCAATGCATTGGTGGGCTTATCGATAAGTCAAAAGTACAGTGTAACCCAATAAAATAGCGACAAAATAAAATGCATAAATTATACGTAACCCTATATATCTTGTACCGTTCCCTAATACCGGACCCAAATACCGTCTCGAAAAAGAAAAGAACCTGCAACAGACGACCCAAAAAGCAAGAAGACCAAGAAAGAAACCAAAAACAAGAAAGAAAACCAAGAACCAAAAGAAATCCAAACACCAAAATTGACCTAAATGAAAGAACTGCGGGTACATTGTAATGTACGATACAGCTCAGAACTAACACCTCAAAACATATTCCAACGTTGACTTGACAAGTCAACCACTATCAGTATCCTGTACTGTATGTATGTATCTCGTTTATCATCTGATTGTTCTGTATTCCCAGAATATCAAAGACTCTGATTATCATGTCGCCATCCTGGACTGAGTTAAAACTCATGTGTGTATCCAGTACGCCTCGTGCTTAACGAGAGTCTGGGGGCAATAACCAACGAAGCCGTTCATTCAACCCGTAGATAGCCTGGATATCAGCCGCATGTGCTGGATTTATAACGAGGGGATCGTGCGGAGAAAGAGCACTGTATTTGTTGATGTGACTCATGGCCTGATCAAGTATTGAAGTGGTATGTTCCGCAGGAAGCGGTGATTTCATATGTTGCTCTGCAATACCAAGTGCCAACTCAATAATTGCTCTAGACACCGCCGGGTCCACATGGTCATGGTATTGTGCCATGGGCATATAAGAAGTCATATCCGTAGCTATGGCAGGAGAATCCAACCGGGCCACCACCTCCTGGAATATATCCGTTGTGCGCACCATGTTGCCTTGGCTGTTAACAGCCCATTGTGCCTGGCAGTCAATGAACAACCTCAAGGTAGCCGGGGAATCGGATCTAAAGCGGTTGTAGATTAATTGGCCGACTTTTTCCACTACCGAGTCGTCAATACTTCCAGCGGGCGACTCCGCTGTCGTTATCTGTACAGAGTTGTACATGCAAATAGCCATTCTAGCCAAGGCATGTCCCGGACCAAAGAATTCTACTGTCTGTGTCTCAAGACACCATAGAGCCATCTTGAGAGCTTCTCGTGATTGGGTTGTACGGAGCATCCCGATGAATCCTGCAAACATCTCTGGTACCCACACCTTGAATAACGTGTGCAAAGCGTCGGTGACACGCGTCCGAACGGCGTTTACATCGCTACCACACTGGGCCAGTACAGCTAGGAACTCATCCATTGGAACGAGTCTTGCGCGCATGGCACTGTATTGGGTGACTGTGCCAAGGCCGGTAGGTATCTGGCTAAGAAGCTGGCCAGCAGCTGTGGTGATGGATTGGAAGCATTGGCCTTGGCATTCACTATCCCGATGGTTCCCTGTGACACGGGGAGGTTCCTCGGTTCTCGGGGTGGCGGTTATAGCGGAGGCTGGTGAGCCCATTGAGAAGGTGTTTGGAGCAAGTGGTTGGTATTGGCGAGGTTGTTGGTGAGAATGGTGAGAATGGTGGTAGGCTTCTGCTTCTGGGACATGGTGATAGTCAGGAGTGGCGGTGGTGGTAGCGGGGTAGTAAGAAGACATTTGCGAGCGAGGAACAGCGGGGAGTGATGATTGATGATAACTAGCAATGCTAGAAACCGAAGCCAAATGAGACTGCCCTGATGATCCCAACATAGGGAAACTGTACGACGGCTGTCCCGGCGGGTTAAAGTACGGAGAGCGGGCGGTTGGCGATGGTGTTGGCATTGTAATATGAGAAGCATGAGCGTAGTACTGTGGGCTACTACCTGGGACTGAAGGAGCCATACGAGAATCTAACTGGTGGTTATGACCATGATGATGAACGGAAGAGGCAAGCGAGGAAGCGGGAAGACCGTGAGAAGATAGATTCGGGAGAGGCGATAGAGTTACGGAGGAATCGGGAGTCGGAGAGCCGTGGAAACGACGACGACGGGGGTTCCGTGGACGACGGGGAATGTGGCGTTGGTATTTCCGGATTCCCCATTTTTCAAAGCGGGTTTTGAACATGCGAGCACTGGATGGGCGGGTTAGGTTTTGGGGATATGGGGATTTGGAGACTAAGAAGGGAGAAGAAGAAAACTTACGTGACTTTCCAGTTGTAGGTATTTTGAATATGTTTGAGGACTTCTTTTAAGGGATATTCGCGGTCCCTGTACATATGAATGATTTCATCTTTACGAGCTTCCCAATCGTGGTCCTTTGGAAGGACATTATATTCGTGATCGATAGCGGGAGAGTCCATGATAGAAGGGCCAAGTGAATGAGGTAAAGAAACAATCGAATGTGATTGTACGGCGACAGACATTGTGTTTTGGAGATTCGTTGGTTGAATTGATGTGGAAACAGCTGATGAGTGAAATGGAAGAGAAGGAGGACGGAATGAGAATGAGGAGGTTTCCTTTGGAGATGGAGATGGAGCTGATGCTGGAGGTAGAGCTGGTGATGCTGACGGGAGCAAGTCTTGTTGTTCCTGCATATGCACTTGGATATTGATGACGAACTGGGTGACTGACGGATGAAGTGAGAAGACGATATAAGACGATTATTTGGTGATTGTGGATAGAGAACTTGGTGAAATGATATATACACTTGAAAGACAAAGATAAAGAACGGATGGCTAGATAAAGTTCCGCTTCCGACGGGATATGCGGGTGTATGTCTCTCTATATATATAAGCATCTTCTGTGTAGACATTACATGTATGTACACACATATATATACCGGGCTCAGTCTGGGTCTGGGTGTCTCCGATCAAACTCCCCACAAAGCTCTTCAAGCCCTGTAAGTTGTACATACACCCTCCGTAGGTTTTTTGGCAGGATATCAGAAGCCTGGGTGTTCCTTCTCGTACATGTCCCGCCTGGTCTAGGCTGAGTGAAAGTATGATGAAGTAACTTGGGGTTACTGAAGAAGCTAGGAG